>QANU01054746.1:0-38309 GCA_003254905.1 Nissolia schottii
TTTTCGCGAAATTCTCGTAAGGAGAAAATTCGGGATGTTACACCCATACTATCTAAGTGGCGATCAAACTGCTACTGTGATAACAACTTAGTGAATGGATCAACGATATTTTTTTTGTGTTGACTCGCTTGACACTAATGTCACCTCTAGTTATGATTTCTCTAGCAAGATGATAACGTCCAAGGATGTGCTTTGACGTATGGTGGAACTTGGTTCCTTTGCTTGTGCAAATGGCCCAGTATTATCACAATATAGAGGCACCAGATAAGCAATATTAGGAACGACTCCCAGCTTAGTGATAAACTTCTTTATCCACACTTATTCTTTTCCAGCTTCACTTGCAGCAATATACTCTGCCTCAGCCACTGAATCACCTACAGTCAATTTTTTAGAAATTTTTCAACTGCTCCACCATTGGTAAATACAAACCTTGAAATGGATTTACCATCATCTGGATCAGATTGAAAATTGGAGTTAGTATATCCCTCCAATTTTATCTTAGATCCTCTTTATATGAGAAAAGCATCTCTAGTCCTTCTTAAGTACTTGAGAACATTTTTCACCGCTTTCCACTATTCCTCTCTTGGGTCAACTTGAAATCTACTTGTCACCCCTAAGGCATAAGCAACATCAAGCCTAGTACATAACATTGCATACATAATGGACCCAACTACAGAAGCATATGGAATCTTATTCATCCTTATTCTCTCATTAGGTGTTTATGGAGACATCTTCTTGGAGAGATGAATACGATGACTCATCAACAAGTAACCTCGTTTACTATTGTCCATGTTAAACCTCTTTAACACAATATCTATGTACCTAGATTGAGATAATCCAAGCATCCTACTAGTTCTATTTCTATAGATTTTTTCACCAAGTACATAGCATGCTTCTCCCAAATTTTTCATGGAAAATTTCTTGGATAACCAAGCCTTAACATACTGCAACGTTGGTATGTCATTCTCAATTAGTAATATGTCATTCACATATAACACTAGAAAGACAATAACACTCTCACTAACCTTCTTATATACACAAGGTTCATCCTCATTTTTAACTAAGTCAAACTTTCTGACTGTCTCGTAAAAATGGATGTTCCAACTCCTCGAAGCTTGCTTTAACCCATAGATGGATCTTTGCAACTTGCATACCTTGTTTTGCCCCCATAGAGGAGACAAAACCTTCTGGTTGTGTCGTATGGACTTCTTCCTCAAGTTTTCCATTAAGGAAAGCAGTCTTGGCATCCATTTGTCATATCTCATAGTCATGGTCTGCTGTAATTACAAGAAAAATTTGAATGGACTTGAGCATTACAACTGCTGAGAAGGTTTCATCATAGTCAATCCCATATTTCTATTTGAACCCTTTTTACAACTAGTCTGGCCTTATAGGTTTCTATCTTGCCATATGCTCCAATATTTCTTAAAGATCCATTTGCACCCTATAGAGTTACTTCTTCAAGTATATCCACCAAAGTCCATACTTGGTTTGAATACATGGAGTCTGAAACACCCTAGCTAGCTGGTTACGCGTACGTCGCAAGCAATGCTCACTAGGTTGTTATCTGCTCTGGTTGGGGGTTACTTTTAGCCCCTACTTTTATCTTTAAAAATATTTCTTACTTATAAAATATGGACCATTTTGAAACTTTTTCGGTATTTACATATGATATAAAATATGAGCCACGCACCAAATAGAATTTATAATGCAAATGTTAAAGCTTTATACGAACGGATAATTATTCCAACATGACAACATCAAAATAATAAGCAGACAAGTGGTCCATAGCATATATCACAAGCATTTACATAGGTATTATCATATTTGTTACATACATGTACTTTCTCACACTAGTGTAAAATAGGAACTATACTAACTAAGGGTTGATCGTAACATCTTTGGTCAAGCCCCTGCTATCGTATTTCTCAGTTCATCTTCTTCTAGTTTGCTTCTTTACGTACCACGCTGACGTCCTTGTCGTGTTTACCTAGAACCATAAAGGAGTGGGTGTGAGAACTCTGCGTTCTCAGTGGGAAACCTTATTCATCACTGATCATTTTATTCTCAATTATGGTACCGCCGCTCAGGGGTCTCTAAGTGTTACAGTTATACTACATTCCTACTAGTTATTAATATTCCTGCTAAGCCTGAGCAGCTACCTATAATTACTAGGTGACTGGGGAATCTAGTATTTCCATTATCTAAGTCTTCTATCTTCTGCCCTAGCTCTTAGGGAACAAGTTCTCATTATAACATACCAATATGGGATTCTATTACTAGCACCATCTTAAAATCATCATCTCATAACCATTCATCTTTCTTGCCTTTGCAATTAGCACATAGCTAAGCCCCGTAAGCTCCTACCTACCGAGATTATAACATTCTTTTCCCTCGCAAACTACCTATTGATGGGGATGTCAACATTCTTGTAAGCCACCTACCGACAAGAATATCGACTGCCTCTTCCTGCAAGCCACCTACTGACAGGGAAGAGAACATTCCTGCCAGCAACCTACCGACAGAACCTTTGCATTTCCGTCCCCGCAAGCTACCTAGCAACGGGGATGTCAACATTCCTGCAAGCAACCTACCGACAAGAATATTGACTGCCTCTTCCCTACAAGCCACCTACCGACAGGGAAGTGCATATTCCTGCAAGCCACCTACCTACAGGAATATGAGTATTCCTGCAAGCCATCTACCTACGAAATTCCAACTGCCCTTTCCCTGCAAGCCACCTACGTACAGGAATTTCATCTGTCTTTTTCCCCTGCAAGCTGCCTACCAATAGGGAAACGAACATGCCCACAAGCAACCTACCTATGGGATGCTAACTGTCCCTATCTGTGGCAATATTTGATTGCTCTGATTCTTTACTTCTTTTAGTAACACAAACATAACTCAATATCTCATCATGTTCTTTCTTTTCCTAAATAAGCATCTTGACATAAACATATTTCAATCCCTCATAGTGCATCAATACAGATAATCATATATCATTCATCCATTATCATGTTCTCATAAGCTTAGGAAACATACTTTCACCTGCTAAAACCTAACATAGCATATATCCAAGCATTTGTTCCATAAACAACATAGTCATATGCAATTCATCAAAAAGGTCATCGTTTTATGAAACCTAACATATAACACATCACATGAAACATAATCATGATCACAGCCTGAACTACGGTGTATCACTGCTTTTCTGAAAACGTCTGCTTTCTATCAGAAATTAGTGATCAGAAACCGGAGAGGTCCACGACCTTACCCCAAGGTTTTTGATAATCCTAAGATGAATTTCCATAATTACAAATTTAGATTTCAGCTCTAAATCCACGAAATCACTATTTTACCCTTTTCCCAAAATTACTGTTTTGCCCCCGTAAAGCCTTGTTTTCTTTGAAATTTTAGTTCTCAAAAACCCGATGGACTAAAGACTTGTCCCTAAGGTTTTTGATGGTTATAAACCCATATTTTCTGAATATCAACCCAGTTTTTCAGCCCAAAAACTTGAAATTCCCGTTTTGCCCTCATTGCTTAAAAACATCGTTTTCTGTCTGTTTGCTGATAAATTCATCGGGGACTCCAAAAATCACAAAACTTGACATCCCCACTCAAATTTTCGTGTAGAACTCAAAAATAACACTAGTTTTTCATGATAAATTTTCCAGCACACAGTTCCTCTTAAAAACGTGTCATAGCCCTATTTCCAAACAAATATAACCAGCACATATATATAGTAATGGTCACATACAACATCCTAACATCATATATTATCTAACATACAACCCCATAGACAGTGGATAAGTCAGTTTACCCACTTTTCCGTGTCCGGCTGCGGTTCCGGTACTTTCTACAAATTGTGGCCTTACTATGACATTTCCTAAGCTCCAGTTCCAAGTGAGTCTTCTCCAAGCTTTCTCTAAGAAATTAAGAGGATTTTGGTGAGTTAAGGTTAGGGAATCTCTAAGAAATCCTGGCGACGGTCTGTGTAGGAAAGTTTCTAGATTTGTGGTTTAACAGAATAATAGTCGGGTGTGAAATTGGACAGAGTTTTGGCAAGGTTTTCCTTTTTCTCCCCAAAATTTCAGATTCTAAGGGGTATTTATAGGCCAAGCCACGAAATTCCCTTTCCCAAAATGCCCTTGGAGTAATTTACCATTTTACCCCTAAGATGACATCATGCATGACATAAGCATGGTGACCCATTGTCATGACTCATTCTTTGACTTGTTAACTTGGCAATTTGGCCACTTCTTGGCCGTGCATTGGTCTTGTGTCTTGGCCACTTTTGTGGCCAAGAATTAAGGGTCACACGCAGATCAATTCTGCTCAGGTTTGGTCGTTCTCGGTTCCGGTACTTCGCATATGGTTATTCTAAAAATATTCTGATCACGTTCTTGTGATCTCCTAATTTTTCTAAGGAAGAACCTAGGTTAACCTAAGGTATTTGTGAGTTTTCTTCTGTAACCATATATTTTATAGATACATTAGACATGTCATTGTACTCGGATGACAGAAAGGATTTATTCTAGTGTCTACAGAATTTCGTGAAAATGAGCAGAATTATTTCTACAGACATTTTTAGTCTAAAAGCTCGTGGGAGAGCTTGTTTCCCCTATTTAATTCATGAAATATCTACTAAGGAAAAAAGCGGAATGTTACAAAGTCCATCTTAGATTTCATGGCATTTTCCCATTTTTGACTGTCAACACTCTTGATAGCCACACCATAGGATTTTGGATCATCCATCTCTATGAAATCCAGTTTTGGATCATTCTCAATGGCTAGATTTAACCTCTTGGGTGCTTTGTGAATCTACTTGGTTCTATGAGGAGAGTTAGAAGTTTCCGGTAAATGGACCAGTTTGAGAACAACTTGTGGGGTTTCCATAGGTATATGCGAAACTATTTGTGGATCATAAACTTTGCCAAGGTCAATAGTACTCCCACTATCACTTTGATAAACTCCTTTTCTAGGAAAGTGGCATGTCTATTGAGAAATACCTTTTGTACGGTTTTGGAGAAAAAATAGTATCCTAAACTTTCTTTAGGATAACCCACAAACTACATTTCTCAAATCTAGCACTAAGTTTGTCTACATCTTGTCTTTTGACATAAGCAGGACAACCCCAAATCTTAAGGTGTTTAAGAGTTGGTTTCTTACCTTTTCATATCTCATATGGTATCTTTGATACATATTTAGTAGGAGCCTTATTTAAAAGGTAAATGGCAATTTCCAAGGCATAGCCCCAAAATGATATTGGGAGGTCAGTGAAGTATAACATTGACTGCATCATATCTAATAAAGTGTGGTTTCTTCTTTCAGATATGACATTATGTTGCGGTGTTCCAGGAGGAATCCATTGGGAGACAATTCCATTCAGCTTAAGATATTCTAGAAACTCATTGGTCAAGTATTCGCCTTCTCGATCTAATCGAAGTGCTTTAATAACTTTTCCAATTTGTTTTTCAACTTCAGCCTTATATTCCTTGAACTTTTCACAAGTCTTGGATTTGTATTTCATTAAATACACATATAAGAATGTAGACATATCATTTGTAAATGTTATGAAGTAGGAATGTCCACCTCTGTCATGAGTTGTCATTGGCCTACAAACGTCTATATGAACCAATCCTAACAACTTTGTTGCCCTTTCACCATGTACAGTGAATGGAGACTTAGTCATCTTGCCTTTAAGATAACATTCACAAGTTAGTAACAATTTACAATCACATGGATCAAAGAACTCATTTTTTATTCCCAGAGATATTGTCATGCCCTAACTTAGGACATGACCCTACGTAGGGCTATTTCTCTACAGAAATTCTGACGTGACATACTAATGTACATGCAATACTAAAATGACTAACTCTACTTTATAATAAAATAACTGATTTTATAAAAATAAAAATAAAAATGGTTTCACATAACATTTAATAATGACTGAGTTTACATATGGTTCTGAAAATGATGTTCTAAAATATAATTAAAGACATAAATGCTAAATGGAGGATCTTGCCCTAGCTATTTGGAGCATAGCTACTAAAGACACTGGTAGACCTTATTGCAAAACAGAGCTTATCACTAACGTTGAATCCTCGTTTCTACTAGACGAGGGGGACGTTTTCACTGTCTTCTATTGTATCAAAAAATATCATTGACAGAGGAATGAGTTTGTCATCTCAATGGTGTGTATCTCAGTACCACACAAATAACATATATTGTACATGATACATATATATACATGCTATAACTAAATGATAAATGAAGCATTTAATGAAGTGGAAAGTAAATCTAAGCAAACAACTACTGAAGAATAAATCTGATCTGCTTGCCTGTAGTGAGTGCTCACCTCCAGCAGAGGAGTGCAAGGAGATACCTTTTGATCCTCAATTCAAGGGAACCTTAGCTCGACCTTGCTTCACCAAGATAAATCCTTGTGGTTCCGGTATGCTCGTCCCGTCTTTAAATAATCTTTTTTGTTTGCACCAAGTAACTCCTCAAAATTATTTCTTGTAAAACACAATGACATCAACTCAAGTAACTAAAGTAAAGGTTTATGCCACTAAGAAATGCATAGACCAAATTAAAATAATAAAATCAAACACAAATTTGAAAAAAAATAAATAAATAAAGATGATAACAGAGTTGTCTATTTTGCCCTTTAAGATATTACTAATGATACTTTCATTTAACTCGGAAAAAAAAAAGGAAATTAGCCAATTCTTGATATATATATATATATATATATTTAATCGTGAAAAGTTAGCATTTCAACTTATAATGCATCAACATTGACCCACTAACTTCAAAAACTCACAGAACATAAACATCACACACACACACATATATATAATTCAAGGTTTATAATAATAACAAAATATTGTCAATATCAAACTACCAATTTTCAACGTTTTCTAAACTCTTTTCAAAATATATAAAACAATCTAGACAGTATCATGTGTCAATACTTACTAATTCTCCAATAGTCTATATTACTAAAAAAAATTAGTATTTAAAATATTTTTTGTTCAGACATGACTTAGACATAATTCGAAAAACTCCCAAATATAACCTAGACACACATCAATACGACCAATCATGAACTTTTCGTTTGGATACTTTCAGACATGCGCGACACGTGCTAAGCAAGTGTCTTCATATGTCGATATCTGCAGTGTGTCAAATACGCGGACGCGGGTCTCGCGAAGTGTCCATGCTTCCTATATTTCAACAAATGGTAGTGATAAATCACAGCCAGGATTTATGCAGTATATACGCTTAAATGGAAATTTTCCAACGCAAATAGTAGTACAAGACAAAGCAATGAAATCTTCGTCAACAAAAATTGCAACATTTACGTTAGTTTATGATAAATGAAAACCAAGCATAATCACTGTAAACCTAAAATGCTGGTCATATATATCTTAATCACCAGTCAAATTAGTCCCCCTCCATCGGGAACAACAGTCCTTGAAAATAACTAATATGAATGACCGATATTTCAATTCTTAAGGACAACACTATACTGAGATTTCAATTTGATAAGACGCTGTTTTAATCATGGATAGAAATTGGGAATTGACTTTAAAAACATAGGACGTTCAACATGCTCTTTAACTAATAAGAGTTGCAACTTGAATGTAAAAGTGTAGGAGCAATCCTAACAAAATATGCTAAATACCCTCACTCCAGCAAATCTGAAACTTCAGTTTTCCTAAATGCATCAACTAGAACCAACTGGCCAGCCAAAGCTTTGTTTGGAAATATATTATCAGCTTTCATCCTCTCCCTGATCCCATATGCCGGCACCTTGGCATTTATGTATGCTTTTATTAGAACTTGAAACTGACTTAGACGAGAAACATAGCCAGCTTGCCTCATTCTGTGAAAAATCTTCTCTGAATTATGGACGTCGCCCCTCTTCGCATACTGCTCCAAAATAGCCATGAAAGTAGTAAACAATGGCTTCCTCCGGTCCTGCTGGATTACCTTCTGCAAAACAGACTCTGCCTTCTCCACTTCCCCTGCTTCAACATAAAGTTTGACTAGTGCATCCCAGGAAGTCGGGCCCAAGCTGCACCCACTATCTGTCATTCGCTTAATAAGATCCTTACCCTTCAATAGCATCTTGTTATCAGCATAAACCTTTAGCAGTACTGTGTAGTTCTTGGAAGAAAGTTTCCATTTCTCTGACATCATATCAAAAATTGCCTCTGCTTCTTCAATTCTATTTAGTTTTCCCCAGGATTCAACTGCAGCCAAGCAGTCATCAATCTTAGGCTCTGACTTACGGGTACAGGCCTTCCAAATTCTCTCTACTTCATCAGCCTTTCCCAAGTTTGCATAAAGGCGGAGCAAATACGGGCATACCCACAGATTCTCCATCAAGTTTTCACCTTCCAACTCCTTCAATATAGCTTCAGCTCTTTCTTTAAGACCAGCAGAGATGTAATGCGTCGCCAAGGCTGCCTGTATATCGACATCTGGTTCAATGCCTTCTGCCTTCATTGTCTCAACAATTAGATCCATTCCATCAATATCATTGTACTGACCTTTTGTGTCTACTAAAATTTTATAAGTAAAAACAGAAGGTTTGACATTCTCTTTTTCCATCAACAATAACACATCAGCTATTTTCTTCCTATCAACCTTCTTATACATAAGAAGCAATTGATTACAGGCAAATGCTGTAACAGGAAGATCCAAGTCCTTGATTTTATTGAATATTTCCTCTGCTTTCTTGAAATTGTTGCAACTCACACAGTTAGCTAGTAAAGTTCGGTATACTAACTCCCCTCTAAAAGATTCTGGAATCTTCTCGATGAAGTTCTCTGCCCTCGGGATACCACGCAATTTAGCAATCAAATCCAGTTTAGAAGCATAATCCTTCTCTACGTATTCAAGCTTCTTGTTTGACTCTAGCCACTGGAAGAGCTACAGTACCAACATAAAATAATACGGTAAAGTTGCACAATAAGAAAAATCACATTGTAAAACTGGAAACTCAAACAAATATACATTGACAATGTTAACCAGCAAAATAGACAAAAGCAATAAAACTGGTGTGAGAAAAATAAAATCAATTAACTCAGGAAAAAATGACCAGATAATTTGCCCCAAGAAATTATACGAATGAAAAGTGGAAAAGAACACCAGACAGAAGAAGAGCACCAGCAGGTCCTTCTGTTTTCTTTTTTTTTTTTTTTTAGTTTGGAGGGACCTTTTGTAATTGTTATTATTCNTTGTGTTAAACAACAGCAGAGAGGCAATAATGGTTGAAGGAGCACTTGTACAAATAACCCCAAAACCCAATCTTACGGTAGTTATGCTGATAGGAATAGGAAACATTTTCAAGCAGCAAACTGATAACCATGAGAGGTATAAGGTTAAACAACCATAGGATAATACTAAAATCCAGCATTATTTAGCTCAGCAGAGAGTTCCAAATAAATAATACTCCAAAAAGTATAATAACATACAAAAATCAAATATCCACAAAAACAAAGCAACGTCCTAACTTAATCAGCATAACACTTACAAAAGTTAAATTTGTAGAAATTGGAAGCAGATATAAGTTCTATGCATTTACCTGCAAAGCCTTCCCATACATTTTACGCCTCCGAAGATTACCCAAGGCCAATGAGATCTCTTGCCTGCTTAGTTCTTTCCCTTTTTCGATCCACTTATCCAAAGCATAATGAACAGACAACCCTGGTGCATTTAAAATTGCCTTGAATAGTTCTGACTGAGCCTTCCTACCTAGTAATCTTTTCTCTTTTGGATTAACCTCAGTATCTGATAACTCTAGCTCGTTGTGTGGTTTCTCAACATCATCAGCATCATCATAATCAAGGTCCATCTCAGCTTCGTCATCTTTTCCATTTGTCGCCAGCTCAGACAACTCATCTTCCAAATCATTATCATCTTTTGTGCTACTTGCATCAGCTTGTGACGAAAGTTCACGTCTACTCATCGTAAAATTAAGAGGAATATGGCCTGTGGGGCAAAATGTCTTTGTCGACAGAACTCGACTACATGTTACTTGAAGAGACTCGTGCATACTAGCCTCATCTTCACCGGAGGCAGTTAGCAATAGCTTGACACAAGAAGCACGAGGTGCTCCTAAATTAAATCCTTGGTTCCTACAACCAATGCATGATAAACAGTCAGCACAAACTCTTATAGGGGTTAAAGTTACGAGTGAATGCAAAGTGCAAAAACTAAAATAAACCTAATCTCTTATGATTGTAAATAAAATCTCAAGGCTAAGTTACATGTACGAAACAATGCCGTTGCATTAGCCTTATTGCATCTACCGCCATCACCCCGATTTAACATAAATCGTTGCAATCTTCGTTATTCGTTCAAAATTAGTGGTTTTATTTCAAAGTAAAATAGCATAGATTGTCGCCAATATTATCCCTTAATGAAATGGTCTCTTCCTCCCACAATCACAGCACAGGTTGTCATGCTCACAAAGAAGAGGCAGTTCAGTGTATTATTGCATTCTGTTGTACAAACTACTGCAACGAATTTTGAAAAACCCAAATTCTAAAAACCTGAACTAGAATAATAAGCTCGGCATTTAGAGGAAAAGAGAGTGCAAGTAAAACTCTCCGTATCAAAGAGATGAAAACCAGACGGGGAGGGGAACCGAGGGAACAACTACTATGAGTTGCCGAAGATTCGATTTCGAAGGAATTCGGACGGAAAGAGAGTTACCTGAGACGAAGCGAAGCTCGACGAAGAGCCCACATGGTGACAGAAGGGAGTGGAAAATGAAGCGACGACGCTGTAATTGGAAAATGGTAATGGCAAAGTTGAAGCGGCAAGGTTAAAACCCTCGAGCTAAATCTCTTCAGATGTTTGATGATATTGACTAGGGGGTGTTGTCCGGCCCGCAAACCCGAAATCAGGCCAAAACATTCGGGTTGAATAACATTCGGGTTGAATTTGGCCAATTTTAATTAAACGTGATTTTAAATAATTTTAAAAAAATAAATCTAATTTTAATTTGGATTTGAGTCTAGTCTTAGGTCACTCGGTTCAGTCTGGATACACTACTATATTATGTATTTTTTATTTTCTTTCATTTTCATCCCATAGCTCATGTCTATTATGCTGTCTATTGTAGTTAAACCATGTCTATTTCGGTATGTAGAAATCTATTATAGTGCACTTACTGTTTTTTGTTGTTTATGTTCCACTAAAACTATGGGAGTTTGAATAGGAATGCTAAAATTATAAATTTTATATCATTTTGTTGTGGTGTTTGAAATTAATGAGTATTTGGTTAGGAAATATAATGTTTAGTTTGTAATTTTTTCAACTTTATTTTTTAATGGATGTTATTTTTTATTTTGAAGTTTGAGATAGCTTTGACCCATTTTTTGCCCGATCCAAACTCGGGTTTTAACTCGGCCTAAAGATGATCGGGTCTATCGAGTTTAGGGTTGGGTCCGAGTTCTCAAAATTGGCCTGATCTAAATATAGGGTCAAGGTTCAAGTAAAGGCCAACCCGGCCCATGAACACCCCCTAATATTGACGTCAAAGACCAAAATACCAATAGTAAATGGTAGGGGTGTACATGAGTGGGGTTAGGCCGGTTCGCCATACATACACTACACATATACTTATACATCACAATTTATGCATAGGGGAAATTGGGGCAATTCTCTTACGCTCCTTAAGTAGCGACCTTCTCGTCACGCAAGATGTCCATCGTTCCCTTATGTAGATGGTGGGTGAAACACCCTAGCTAACTGTTTACCCGTACGTAGTAAACAAAGCTCACTAGGTTGTTGTCTACCTGGTCGGAATACTTTAGTCCATAGTTATCTTTTGAAAGTAATCATTGTTCATGAAATAAGGACCCGTTTTAAACTTGTACTTGTATCACATTAATAATAAAATAGAGCCATGCGTGTGGAATAAACAAATATAATAACAAAGCGGATAGCATAATGAGAAATAGAATATATAATATACACTCAGTGGGTCCACCATACAAAGTCATATCACTGTATACATAATATGTACATAGATCAAAACATCAAATACATAATCCAGCATATACAGCATCAAAACACAAGGACTACTGGAATGCTACTCAGTAAGCCCTTGGCAAAACATAACTATCTATCTATCTTCTAGCCGCTCATGGCNTTCCCTAAGGTTCATTTATGATCTTGGTTAATGTTAGGTGATAAATCTCTAGTTCTCTAGGGTTGTCCTAAGGTCCTAATGATGACCATGTCCTCATGATGCTTAATAACATTATTATTTAGTACATAACACACATTCATTTATATCATCATAACAGTATGTACTATATAACACGAAATGCACAACCCAATAAACGAGAAAAACTTAAAGACAGAGGGTTAAAAACTTAAGTCATTCGAATGTCCTATTAGGTTCATTCGAATGACAAAGGCCATTCAATCGAATGACAAAGAACTTTGGCTCTCAGGTTGGTGCACAAATTAGGTTATTCGAATGACTAAGTCTTAGTCATTCGAATGACTTGAATATTTTGCTCTCAGTTTTGAAAAGCAGGTCATTCGAATGACTAAGGCTGGTCATTCGAATGACTCAAAACTTTCACTATCGGTTTTAAAAATATCAGTGGTTCATTCGAATGACGGAGGCAAGTCATTCGAATGACCACAAGTCGGTTGCAGAAAACGTGAGCAAAATTTACCCTGTCCATGTACCACCACTTAGAGTCTTCACCAAACTTTCCAATAAACACAAGAAATATATTTTCATCTAACACATGCATGTATCACTATTCAATCATATTACACAAAATACAACATATCACATTATCACATAACATATATCACATGAAAGTCCTCGCATGCAACATGCAAGCACACTGAAACCACCAAGGTGGAGAGTCAGCCATAGCTAACCAGTTGCTGAATGTAGGTGTGGTGGGTGTTGAGGAGAGAGTTTCCCAAGAGTGCTTGAGAAACCTAGCTTGATGCCTCCTTTCCTTTGAAAATGAAGGCTGGGATGGTTTGCTCCTTGTGGTAGAAGTGAGTTTAAGCTTCTAGAGAGAACAAGATAGTGTTCTACTCTAGATTTTTAGTGGATGAAAGTGAGAAGGAGATGGTGAGGGTTGTGCTTAGAGGGTTTCGGTTTTGCTTAGGAAAGATGGGAAAGAATGCTTGAGTTTTGGCTTTTGGACAATGGTGGTTCCTAGAAGCTTTGCTCCTTTGCTTTGGAGAGAATTATGAGAGGAATAAGATAATGAGAAATGCAGAGAGGGTTGCTATGTGTGTGTGTTCGGTGGGTGAAGTGAAATTATGAAAGAGTTAATTAAAATTGATTTAGTGTAATTCGTTTTTCTTTTCTTTTTTTTCCAAACCATTGCATGGTGTTAGTGTGTAAGAGTGGCAAAAGTGCCATGATGGGGGAGCTTGGATGTCGTGCTAGTGCAGGCCGTGAGGGAGCAATTTTTTGCTCAAAAATTGCTACGTGTTCAGTGGTTAACAGTCCGACTACAAGCGTGATTGTGCGCGAAAAATTAATGAACGATATAAATATTATCTAAACATAAATACACACCAATTAAACACTTAAAATAAGGACTTTAAGTTAATCTTAGGTACTCGAATTTTTCTCTCATAAGAGTGTATTTTACTGGCACTGCCGATATGTGCTTAAATTCCGGTAACGACCGAAAATCGTTACAAAAAATCACTTAATCATCAAACCACATTTTACAAATAATTCTAATGAGGAATTTAATTTTAATCTAAGGTACTCGTTATTTTCCTTTCGTGAAAGTGTACTTTTATGGGTACCTTCGACATATAATTAAATTCTGACGACGACCAGAAATCGGTCTGAATCTTGCCAAATCCTGCAAGATTATGAAACAATTATTTTGACTGTTATTTTTGAAAAATAAATTTTATAATTAAATTTTCCAGTCTAATTGAATAGGTTCATTTATATTAATTACGCGAATGTTAGTACCTTCGAATAATTCTGGATATGCTTTCCTCATGTCTAACTCCAGCTCCCAAGTTAAAAATGCGGGGCAAACGCTTGATGAATAAGGTGTTCTAGAACCAAATCGGAAGGGTAATGGATGTATATGTCATCAACATGGTGGCAAAGTCCAACTGGGACGAGGAGAACATCCCCCATTTGGATGAAATCTTCCAATAGATTCGAATGTATACTATGCATCTGAACTTGAAAAAATGTGTTTTTGGCGTGGGCGGGGAAAATTTTCTCGATTTTATGTTAACAAGAAAGGGGGATTGAGGCCAATCTTGATTAATGCAAGGCAATCCTGGAGATGTGAAGTCTGCATACCTTAAAAGAGGTCGAAGCATTAATAAGAAGGGTGGTAGCCCTCTCTAAGTTCCTCTCCAAATCAGTCGAAAGAGCCACATCATTCTTTAGGCTTCTCAAAAAGTAGCAAGACCGGACCCCTTAGTGTGAAGCCACATTCCAAGACCTAAAGAGGTTCCTAACATCCCCCCAGATACTGAGCAAACCCAAGGAATTGATACCTTTAGTGGTGTACTTGTTGTGACCGAATGGGTTGTGAGTTTAGTGTTCATTCAGGAGATCGAGGGAAGCCAGGAGCCTGTGTATTACATGAGTAATATCCTGCAAATGCTAGAGCTTTGATACCAAAGAGTCGAGAAGTTGGCGCTAGCACTCGTCATAACTGCCTAAAAACTAAGGCACTATTTTCAAGGTCATCCGATTATAGTTCAAACCGAATTCCCCATCAAGAGAATCCTCAGCAAACAAGTACTAGTGGGAAGAATGGTCAAATGGTTGGTGGAGCATTTAGAGTTCAGTATTGAGTATCAGCCTAGAGACTCAATCAATGCCCAAGTCCTCGCAGACTTCATGTTGGAACTACCACCAACAGATAAAGAAGCCCCAACATGGCTGTTGTTCGTAAATGGATCCTTTAATTAGAGGGGTAGTGGGTTAAGGGTAGTCCTAGAGGGGACAAATGGGATAGTGATCGAACAATCCTTACGCTTCAATTTCAAAGCAAGCAACAATGAAGTAGAATATGAGGCATTAATCGTGGGGTTGAAGCTAGCAATGGAGCTTGGAGCACGGTGTTGGGTTGGGCTCCCTTCCTATGTGGAGAAAGGCCCAATATTTACAAACCCACTATTCTCACTTATTAGTGGAGAGGGGTCAGTTATTAGGGTAAAGAGAGGAGGTAGAGAAAAGAGAGAAAATAAGGAGAAGAGAAGAAAAAGGTTTTTCCCGTTTTTTGTCTGCACAACAAATTTCGATCGGCCGCCACTGCTTCGTTCACCGTTGNAACCCAAAGTAATGACCACCGACCATATTCCTAGCTAGCAAGCGCCCATCAAAATGTTCCTCCAATACCATCTCCTTCCCAAGGATCGGAAAGAAGCCAGGCCAATTAGAAGAGTATCATGTTATTACACAATGATCAGGACTGACCTCTACAGAAGAGGATTCACTCATCCCCTCCTCAAGTGTCTCAAAAAACCAGAGGCAGAAATGGTAATAGCAAAGCTCCATCAAAGGGTTTACAGTAGCCATATCGAGGGGAGGGCGCCCTCGCTACCAAGGCCCTAAAAGCATGGTACTATTGGCTGATGATGAAAGAAGACAATCTGAGGTTCGTAAAAAAATGTGACAGATGTCAATGCCATTCTCAATTACAAAGGCACCTCCTGAAAAACTACACCCTTCCGACCTAAGCTAACCTTTTCATCGGTGGGGTACAGATATTCTCAGACCATTTAAACCAAAAACGGAGCATGTAAAGTACCTAGTGGTGGCTATTGATTATTTCACCAAGTGGGTGGAAGCAGAGCCATTTGCGAATATAAGAGTAGAAAAGATCCAGAGCCATAGCCAAAAGGGTAATATCAAGATATGGAATTTCAGTCGAATTGATTAACAATAACGGAACACAATTCATAGACCAAAGGCTGGAGGATTACTGTGTAGAGTTGGGAATTTCGCCAGCTTTTCACCTCTGTTAAACACCCACAAACCAACGATTTGGCTGAAGCAACCAAGAAAATAATCCTAGCAGAGTTGAAGAAGAGGTTAGGAGGTGCCGAGGGACTCTTGCAGAAGAGCTACCTACAATACTATGGTCGTACCACACAACCCCCTCATAGCACCACAAGAAAGACCCCATACAGGCTAGTATTCGGCTTAGAGGCCATGATACCCGTGAAAATAGAAGAGTCGTCAGCAAGAAAATTAGTCTTCAGCGAAGACGCTAATGAACAGGCTCGCAGGCCTCGACCTAATAGAGGAAGACAGGGAAAGAACGTGGATCACCGCCAAGGACTACATGGCCAAAAAGTACAATAAAAAGGTGAACTTGAGGAGCTTTGAAGTGGGAAACTTTGTGTTGAGGAAAGTCAAGATATAGAGGAAACCTCCAAGAAAAGGATAGTTGTCACCTAATTAGGAGGGGCCCTACATGTTAACCCCATAAGTTAGGCAAAGGTACCTATGAGATACAAGAGATTAGTGGGAGGAATTTGTCGAGGACATGGAATGCAACCTCGCTTTGAAAGTGTTATAACTAAGTGTCCTTAAATCACAATAGTAGGTGTACTCTTTCCTACACCTAGAACTGGTCCAAGGCGATCATCATGGGAAAGGTTTTGACAAGGCACAATTAGCATGAGCCCAGCATTGTTGAGCCTCAATGGAACACCTTAGGTACAAATTTTACCAATCATTAAACTCCTTTTTTGAATTGACTCATGATTTCTCTGATAAAAAACAAAAATGTCCTGGTCATACACAAGTGAACGCACCCATTGATCGGAAAGAAAAGAAAAAGAGGGGCAACGTCCCAAGACACTTAACCAAGTGTAAGGAGGTTGATACCTCAGTCTCTCTGAGCTAAAAACGCTCTAAACAATTTAGCTTTGCCAAAGAAAGTGTAAAATCGAAAGCTAAGAGGTAAAAGCTTAAGATAAAAGACTAAGGAGAACGACGAATATAAAATGCTAACAACAAAGAATCATCAAAACAAAATATATGTCCATCAGCTCGGACCCCTTAACCACCTTCTCCACGTCTAATTTATCACAATTAATGACATTCAGGGAAAAGGACCTTGATCTAGGCAATACAACTGTGAAAGTCATCCCAATACTTAGCCGCAGCTAAGAACTTCAACTCCTTGTATCCCTTGGTAAATTCAAGGATCTGGGTGTTGAGAAGGCCCTGCAAGTTGGTGACTTCTTGATCCTTAGCACAAAATGACTCTTTCGCGGCAACCTTTATTTCCTCGGCAGCCTTAAGAGCATCCTCAGTAGCCTTTAATTTCTCTTCAAGAACCAGGTTCCTCTCGTGGATAGCTCATCTATCAGTCAAAACTTGGGCTAGAGATGACTCTGAATGTTGATGAGAGGCCACAATTGCCTTCAGTTTATCCTCAAACTCCTTCACTTTGAGCTTGGTAGACGTTGACCTTTCAACATCCATTCTCCGAACTCCCTCTTCACAAAAACAGGATGGGGCCTGGACCACTCGAAAGACACTCCCGTAGCCCACCTTGTTTAGCTTGGAGAGGTCTCCCCATAGATGGAAGCCCATCAGCTGTTTCGTGCGCAATCGCCCCTCAAGAAGGAAGGCGGTAGGAACCCTTTTCCAGTCAAGAGGAGTCTCTGGAGTGGCCTCCATTTCTTCCTTGTCCACAGGGATTAGGGGGCTTTTTCCCCAAGACTGCTTCTATTGGGGGGAGGTGGCGAGGTTTCTTCTTTCTAACTAGCTCGACCGCTGAGGTGGGATGGGCCATCCTAACGTGGGTGTTATTGGAAGTTGACATCCCCTTTCCTGCTGGAGGAGCTTTAGACGCGGAGCCCTTCTTCATGGCAATATACTTCTTCAAGTCGGCGGCCCACTCCTTCACAAAGATCTCAAAATTCAAATCCACTACAAAAATGAGGACATTCTTTAGTAAGAACAAAGAACAAACATAAGAAATAAAAAAGAAAAGAGAGAAAGAAAGCAACAAAGGAAGTTGGAAGAGAAGGGCATAAGTAATCACCCATGAAATTGGTGATTCCCGCCAAGTCGGGCTCATAGCCAACAAGCTTATAGCTGGGATATGCAATTTTCAACTTGCTACCTAGAAACCTCACTAATGTCTTATCCTCGAGGGAAGTTCTTTCGAAATAGGGAAACTGTTTATCTCCCTGGTCTTCGGTCGCCCAGCTCATGAAGAAAGGAAAGGATTCCTTGCCGTCTGTGTCCCTGCTAGGAAGAACCTTGAAGAACTTCTCTTGAATTTTTTTTAAAGAAAGTGGAGAAGGGGAAGAAGATCGGAATTTTACTGACACTGTTCAAGGAAATCGTAACCCTTATTTACCCCCTTGGCTTGGAAAAAATAGAAAAAAGCCTCAACGGAAGGCTCTAACCCAAGGTGCTTCATCAAGACTTCGAAGCACCTCATGAAATCCCAAGAGTTGGGATGCAGCTGAGTAAGTGTGACATTAAGGCGATGCAAGATACCCATCTCAAAGGAGGTGAATGGGAGCCTAATGCCTAGTTTGGAGAAGAAGCACTCGTAAACATAGATCTTATAGGCTAATTTCCTATTTTGAACTAAATAGAAGACTCTGTCGTGAGGAGCACACAACTCCACGGTGATGGTCGACTCATAACCAGCAACTATTCTCTAGTGCCTCTGATAGTGAACCATGGATTCCTAATCAAAGTAGACAGATATATGGCTCCTTAACTCTGGGGCTACCCAATTGTAGGCATTCAGGGTTACATCCTCATCCCTAGAGTTCCCATCAACACTCTTAGGAATAAGCTTAGATAGCTTTACCATAGCTCAGGGGAGAATAAGATGAACTCACTCAAGAAATCAAGATGGGCTCTCTTTAATTTGTGCAAGATTAGGAGAATTCGGAAAAGGCTTGAGAAGTTTTGGAAGGTTGGCTCATCTTTTCTTTCTCTCTATTTAAACTCTTTCCCTCTAAATAAAATTCCACACAATATCAACTGTTACAAAGCGAGGCAACCAAATAGACACAGAAGCATCCACCACACTCGAGATCTACGACCAAGTTTTCCTCAACTCTTCAAACGCTTTCTCTCATTCTGCCAAGTGCCTTACTATCATGACAATCATCATGTCCCATAAATGCACCTTGAAGATTGTGCAAATTAAGAGGCACGCAAACACCACACATCTCATCACTACAAATTCCCAAACTCAGATCCCAAAATCAAAGGAGGTTGGGTCCAATTAAAAGACATTGGCAATAAGACCGAGGAACCGAACCTCGACTGACCAAGTTGAAAGAGACTCAAGCTTGCCCCGCCAGCAACAACGATGACCAAGCTTAGGAGTTGTGTACTGGTCCGACCTAATAAACAGGCTCAAACACAAGATAAACCCATTAGGTGTATACAAACCCATAATGGCATAGGTGACATGGACTAAAAGAATAGAGGTGAACGACGATAAGAGGACAGAACCTAACGAAACAATCAAGGAGAAAGCTTGGATGATCTCCTGATACTCAAAATTAGTAACTCCCCATAACCAATTGGGACTAAAAACCCTAGCTTATTGATTATAAAAAGGAGAAAACAAGGTCAATCTCAGGAATGTTCTAAATCCCAAGACCTCAAAACCTCTAAAACCCATTCTGACTTTGGTATGCTTTGTAGGTTCATCCCCTAGTACATTATGACGAGAAGGGAACTAAGCAGAGCAGACATGTCAAAAGCACGTAAACACGTTACCGTGAATTCACTGAACAGAACACCAACCATAGACCAATTTGGGCCCTATCAAACATACAAGTTCATCCAACACCAAATGAATCGCCCAATAATGAAATTCAGCTTTGACCCCATAGATACCATACAAGTATAACTAATCACTGAGACAACATTTTCATTCCACGGCACAAACATTTTCCCTGTTACTGAACTAAAATAATACAAATATTTGGAGCCTTGAAATTCTAAAAAATGTAAGCCTCCCTTAAATGTTGACTTTTAAAAAAAAAAAAAAAAATTTGCGAGGGATGCAGATTAAAACAGCGTCCTCGTGAACTCATATTTCATCTTCTTCAAAGGGATCTCGTTCAGGGAAGTCACCAACCTGGAAAAGATTTGTAGGAAAAAGAAAATCAAGCCTTTTTTTTTTTTCCAAATGATATCAAAATCTGAAACCTAATGGTAAATAGAACCAAATGATTCCATGCAACTAATGATAAATGGAACCTATTGATGTTGTCCTCTTTCCCCATTTTTTTTGGTTTTGTAGAATGCTCATTTTGATCCCTAAATGAGTAAGTTCGAGTCACTTTGTTCTTGAAGTTCAAAATCTAACTTCTTAATCCTAGAAATTGTAAGTTGCAAGTCAAATTAGTTTATTAATTCATTATCATTATTGTATTGTCATGTTTTTATTAATTTTTTGCATTAAATGAGAATGTCATAACAAAAGCTGTGTGACATATAGTTGTGGCGACACTTAGAGCTATAAATCTTGGCTGCTATTACAGCTTCATTACCACCATAACTGCTCTGGCGGCCTCATTTACAGTTTCTGCTACAACTCATTTGCAGTCTCAATTATTGTTACTATCTGTTTTAATGTGATAAATCAACGAAAATGTAACAATACAATAATGATAATGAGCTGAGGGTCTAATTTGACCCAAAATGAGCATTACCTCCCATTTTCCTTTCATCATGGGGTCAATGTATAATTTTCCACTTCAAGAGATAATAAAATACCATTGCTGGAAAGAAACCTCATCCATGGAGAAAATTGTTATTTTAAAAAAACAAGACTATGCAAAGGTTTTTTGACCAGCTGCAAGAGCTGTAAGGATACTAAGGCTGCATTAGTAAATACCCATGGATAAAATAAAAAATACAGAGTGGAATAGTAAAGACCGAGGTTATCAAACTCGAGAGCTCAAGTAAACTCGTTGAAGCTCTGTAAACTTGACTCATAAACTCATACGAATTTACCTATTATTAAAATAATGCTAAAAATAATTTTAACAAATATTATTAAAAGTTTTAAATAACTATTTTCAATTAATCACAACAATATTGGAAGTGTCAAATAATTTACAAAGCAAAACGACCTTGTTTTGGACCACGCTATTCTAGGACAGACATAAAATAAGCCTGAACAAGGAACCAAAAGTGATAAGTCATATAATTGAATAATTAATTAGTAAATAATTAGTGTGTACATACATACATACATATATATACATACATACATATACATACATACATATATATATATATATATATCTCAACTAAGTATTTTATAGTGCTCAAGAATTCAATAGATTAAAATCGTGCCTCAATTTTTATTCCTAACACACAAGCTACGGAAAAAAGAAAAAATAATATAAAGAACAATAATTATTTTATCATTGAAAATAAATAATTATTCTTATGCAAATAAGTGAAAATACAAAAGATTTAATGTAAGAAAATGAAAGTAAATTGGTTAAGGGGAGAAGAATAAATTTGTTAAGGGTGAAAATTATCATTGTTATAAGGAGAAAAAAAAAATTATAAATAGTATGTAAAAAGTGGTGCAAAGTATAGAGTTGAACCCATGACCCAAGCATACATAAGGTAATTGAGATGCACAAACCACCACTATGCTATTTAAACTTTAATGTCAACCATGTGGATGCCAATTACAGATATAACTTTTCCACAATTTTACTGACACCATCAAACTCGTGAGATTGGCTATAAACTCGCGATTTTATACGATTTTAAACGAATTCAACTGAGTTTACATAGAAACGAGTTTACATGCAAATCAACTCGATTTTGATACTTGGAAATGTAAACTCAAATGAGTTTACGAGTTGACTCGCGATTTTGATAACCATGATAAAGACAGAGATGATACTAGAAACAACGATTGTTAGTGCAAAAAGTATGACATGCCCAACATTATAAACATCCCCAAAAATTTTCAAATTGAAATTTGGAGAGCATCATTCATTTTTAATTGAGGGTCCCACTGTGTTGAATGTTCTTGGAACAAACAAAAATTGTGTTCCAAAGACATGCCCCTCCTTTTTGGAGAGAAAAAAATTGGCTCAAAAATTGTCCTGGGTCAAAGGCGATTGTGGGGTTTTTATCATCCCCTTCTCCAAACACGTTTATAAGCCTATTGTCTCTGTATTTTCCGTCTGAGGACACTAACCAAACACTACTTAACATGGTTATCAAATCGTTTCACATCACACTGAATAGGTACATGTATCGTAGAATTTAGAGTCATCTACGATTCAATGCATGATACAAATCATTAGCATATCAAATCGAGTCGTGAGATTCAGATCGTGAATTGTAAGATTCGGATAACCATGCCTAATAGTGCCCCAAACCCAATCTTGTTCTGGAATCAATTAGCACTTGTCACCCATACAAGCTGCTCTCAAAGTTATGAATGACCAAATCTGAAGGATTCCAAGAAGCCTAGGAATTTTTTTAACTAGTAGATTTGGATTCATTCACCAATCTGATCATTTCAAGCACTATGTCTAAAGTAACAGCATCTGATCGTATAATTCACTATGGACAGAGAGTAAGAAGAAAGAGGGCAGGGGAGTTGGGCCAAAAATTGAAAATAATGTAGTCCTAAGCTGATTGCATTTATCCTTAACCCCAAAACTATTACACTTGGTTGCATTTTTTTCGTATCTCATCATTTTCCAGTTAACAATGTAACCATGTTCAACATATACTGTAACTGCCATGATGAGGGACAGAACGATGCGACATCAAAAGTAACAGGGCAGTCATCGTGCAAAGAGCCACAGTCAAGTTTTTGTTTTCCCCTGACGGAGACAGAGATCATCTATTACTTTAAATCAAGAAAAAATTTGTGGCTGGAGAATAAAAAAAAATGGCACACGTCTACCCCAAGTAAATCAGCCACAATGGTATGCAGCTTTGTCAAATTATAATATGACTGGCTGTAAAAACAAAAGACCATGACACAACATTTAATTAGGGACAAAAATAGGCATATGGATTTTGGTGCAAGTGTAAAGCACACCCTCTTAGTGGGGTGTACCCAGCATCTATATTGAGGGATTGGGAAGTATTGCGTGTTGTCTTATGTTAAGGAGGATTCCTTATCCTGTCATCTTTGGTATTTTTTTCCTTTTGTCTTGGTGAATTTCTTCTTTTCTCAGAAAAACAAAAAAAAAAAAGGAAAAAAGAAGCAACATGAGCAATGAGAAATACTCCAATATTAAATGGCCACCACAACATGGTTCTTGACAAACCTTTACTTTCTCTGGCCTAACCATCCCACCATGAGATGGGGGGCATTCGAAATAGCGTGCTCCCTTGACCCTGTAACATAACCAAGGAAAATTTCAAGATATGCGCAGTCATAATCTTAAGTTTCTAGATGTGAGAATGTACACAAAAACTTGCATGCCACATACCGAGTTAGCAGTTTTACTTACATGCCATCATGCTTGCCCAAGGGTTCGTCGTACTGTACTCCAACCCAGAAACCTGGACCCAGTGACTCTGCTTGACCAACAAATTTTACAACACCCCTTTTTTCACCAGGTTCAACTTCACATCTGGATCCCACCTAAACATTTCAGAAATTGTACAGTAACAAGGTTGCAGTTAAATCAATTCATTAAAACTACATGACATGATCGACAGAATTTGAACAAGGAACTGCATATAGTATATATCATCATTTCAACACCCACAAATAAGGTATCCAACAAACATACATGATTTAAGGTTGTTAGAGTCCCACATTGCTTAGCGTCATGGCCAAGATAGCAGGTCAAAATATTATCTAACAATGAAGAAGTCCTCTTGAAAATTCTAGTTTTCCTTTCTAGCTAAAGACACCATAGAATAACAAAGATTGAACATTGCCTTAGATTTTAGCTTGTTTATGAATCCTAAAGCCTCTAAATTTAGTAAGAAAAAACTGATGTAGGTTCTTAGGACAAACCCAACTCTCTCCAAAAACCTCAAATAGTTTTCCCGTTTCAAAGATAATTTAGCGTAGAGCAATGCAGTAATAGATGAGACACATATTAGGGGACAAAGTAGTGACCCTGCACTTTTGTAGCATGACGATTGTGTCAATATTGTTAAAAGAGATTTGTCCAATAGAAAATTTTCTCCACTAGGGCACATAATCAAGAACTGAAAATATGATTCACTAGAGAACAATGCCAGATATTCAAGAGACCAATTTTTTTTTTTGGATAAAAGAAGAATTTCATTAAGAATAGAAGAGAATACATAAAGTAAGAGAATAAGAGATCCTCTATAATAGACAAGAATAAAACCTAAATTACATAAGCTATCTATAGAGTAAAGTTTTCCAATCTCTCAAAATATATGTGAGGGAGAATCCTCTAAAGAGATTGTGGGCTTTACACCAAATAGATGATAAACGCTTAATCTTCTCCCACAAAACACGAATGTCTGAGAAATTGCCGTTGAAAACGCGAGAATAATTCTTCCATCATTATCAGAGGAAAGTTGAATGATTCATGTACACGAGAGATACTAACAAACAAACTTCCCTATGAAGCAAGTTCCTATAAAAGCTAAGGGAGTCTTGGGTAAACCACAAAAGGAGCAACATTTCCAACCCAAGTATCATACTAAAAAACTGATCCAAAGACTGGTCACTTAAGGTCAAAGACGGAGAAATGTAAAAAAAGATAAACACTTGGAAATAAACTTCCAAGGAATAGATGAATAGCTCTTCTGCCAGAACAGGCGTCCCACCCATTTGGATGCAAGCCATACTTGCTTCGAATAACTTAATGCCATAAATAAGAAAATTGTCAAGAAATGAGTCAAAGCAATATTATTGGACATCAAATTGCAGAAAACCCCGTCTCCCTTCTCCTTCTTACATCTACGACATACATCCCAGCTGACAAGATGATCCCTATTCAATTTGCCCATCCCTGACCAGAGGAAATATCACATATTCCCTTCAATGCTTTGTGATACAATCACTGAATACGAAAATGGGAGAGAAAATATAAAGGCATGCTAGAAAGGCAAGGCCCAATAAGAGTAATCTGACCTTTCAGAGATAAAAGCACCCTTCTAATTTTCTAAACACCTGGTAATCTTGCTCCCAATTCGAATCACAAAAGGACAAAGCTCGAGGATTAACTCCAAGAGAGACACCCAGACAATTCAAAAGGCCATTGAAGAGATTGACAACAAGATGAAGTAACAAAGGTATTCAAAATCTGACTATATATTTACTCAGTGCTAGTCACTTTTGACCAAATTAATCTCGAGCTTAAAAATGACCTCAAAGAATCTTAAGATAGTTAAGTTATTGACAAAAGAATCAATATTTATGTGTAGAAGCTGAGTATTAAGCAATGGCAATTGTAACATGAACTTCTGGAAAAACAGTTGCAAAAAGAATTAGATTTTTGTAAAGAGCAGTCTAGTTTTACATATATAGCTTTTGTGTGTGTGTGTGATAATCAACCAGTTGTACATATTGCTCCAACTCTAGTATTTTAAGAAAGACCAAAACATATTGAGATTGTATCATTAAACTTAAAACAAAGATTCATAACAGTACATTGATTTGGGATTTGCAAGATGTTTATTTGTGGTTCGCAATTTGCATGATGACGACAATTGACATTGTGCTTTTGAGCCTTGCGGCTTTGGAAATGGATGCTATGTTTTTAATTTGACTTTTGAACCTTGAGGCTTTGATTATGATTTTTTTTTTTTGCTTAAGTTAATGATATATTTGATGAATTTTGTTGCCAAGAATGTGTGTACACACACACTGATATAAAAAAATATGCCTTTTCAGCCGCTGTGGCCTCCGCCATAAGCCGCAATGCCATCCACCATATTTCTATGGCCTATTTTTGGCTTGCTGCCATGAGCCGCCATATGCTATTAACAACACTGATTGTATGTCACTTTGTGAGGGAAAAGATGGAGAAATTGCTACTACTATTGTGAATTCCAACAAACAAGATGCCAATGTCTTCACCAACTCCTCCGAGGTCGTTGAGTAAATTATATATGCAACAAGCTTGATGTATATGGCATATATGCACCAACAAGAGGGGAAGTGTTAGAATATCAGAACTAGCAATCAGAATTAATTAGATTCATGTATCTGTAAAAAAATGACAGAGGAAACAGCTTAAGTTCATTACTATAGTCTTGGAAATAGGATTAGTAGTTAAGACTGTCGTTAATACCTCTTGTATGTGTATGTACATCAGATTAAAAAATATAAAAATGAAGTATTTCAGCCACAATTTATTGTTCTTATTTTCAAGTGTCCCTAATGAAACTACCATTCTCAAGTTCCAGCTCTTGTACATGGCTTTTCCACCTTCGCTTGGAAGCCACTCAATGAAATAGTTGTCAATGAGTATAAACATTCTTAGCCCAAGTAAGTCTCATTTTAATTTGTCTCCAACCAGTTTCCTCCCTAAAAAGAACCTCTTCTAATTTGAGTTTCAGCTTTTTCCTGCTATCACAAAGATTGGAAAATTTTCAATTTAAAGAAGTTAATTGGTTTTGGCATTTACAAATCACCGACCACAAACCTAGCAATCCAAATATCCTTGACCCTCCACTAATAGCTTCAGATTTTTGAGGTAATTGGTTCCTTAACAAGCTTGAGATTTACAATGTTGGGATTTTATATGTCAGGAGCTTTATTATTTTGTAGCCTTATTTGGAAAAGGTTGCACAATTTGTACTACATTACATGACCTTATTACTAGTATAGTTAGTATAAATTAATGGAAGTACTATGTTGGTGTTTTTCTCATGTCAATCTAACCTCACAGTGTTCATAAATCCCAATTCTATTTTCCTACTTTTCCACGTGAACCAATAATTTCAACAACTATATAGGGGAGAATAAAAAACAGTATACAACAATTCTACTGTTAGTGAATACAGAAAGAACAAACAAGCATAGACATAATAATTGACAAACCTTGATATTAGCACAGAGGTCTTCCATGTAGGTTTCTAGTGTCTGTGTAATGAATGTCATATCAATGAATATCCAGTACGTAATATAGGTCAGTCCATGGGCCATCTCAAGTAATAGATATGAGAAACCACAATGTGACTGATCATTTTTATGCTGTAAATACACTTAGATAGTGCTTAACGAGAAGAATGTAACTGATCAATCAAAATGAACCTTTGCCTCAACAGCTGATGGAACTTTGGAAGTCAATTTCTCTTTATATTTTCTAAAAGTGCCTGAAACAGCATAATCAAGAAGATATATAATAAATCAGACCCAATAGTAATTGAATGTGATTATAAAATTATTGATACTTTCTCAATAAAACAAGTTAAAAAAAATTGCCATTCATAAGCGGGTGTTTGACAGCCTTTTTATATAATTCTTTAATTGGACTGCAATCTCCCTTTTTGTGTTAGAAAGAATTAAATAAAATGAGTAGGATAAAGAATCCTCCTGAATAATCACAAAGAAGAACAAAATATACAAAGAAAAAAGAAAAAAAATCAACATAACTAGGTTTTACTTTTTTTCTTGAATAAAAGAACATGACAAGGCTTTTCAATCCCTCAACATGATACAAGAGTTTTTCACTCCAGTCAAATACACCATATTGTGGAACAAATTGTACATTGCCAATAAAAGATTAGCCTCTTTTCTTCTCTGAAAACCATGGAAGCTACCCTTCAAGAACTGGTCCAAGAAGCTAGGAGAAACACAACATCCATAAAAAATTCCAAATAAGTAGTTCCATAAAGAAACAGCAGTTGACCAATGTAGGAACAAATGAATACAAATTCTGAGCAAGCACCACACATTACACACATATCAGGGGAAGAGCTTTTTGTGACTAAAGATGAAGCAACATATCATTAGAGGTAATACTATTTAGCACTGCAATCCAAATAACACTCAACCTTAGAGGGAGACTTACATTTCCTCAATGGTTTGTCAAGAAGAATTATCCATATTCAAAGAATGAGAGAGGAACTGAAAAAGGATTCACGTGACAATTCCACAGCAGAACAACATAATAAGAAAGGTAATACATATTCTATGCAAGCACCACACATTATACACACATCAGACGAAAGAGCCAAGCGTGCCATACAAACCTGAAACATGTCATTAGTGTCCATTCAGAAAATTCCCTATCATTTAGATTACCCAAAAAAAAAAAGTTCCATGAAATAGCTGGTTTTGAATGGCATAAAAATTATGGATAGGAGAATTATGAAAAGAAGAAAGACAATAAAGATGTGGGAAAACACAAGTAAAAGGAATGTTTCCTAACGAGATAAGTCCTCCAAAAAAATTATCTGAGAAACATTACCTACCGTCAAGGAAAGTAAAAACTTAAAAGGTAGGGTAACCTTAAGAGATAAATTGCCAAAGGATCAGAAGAAAGGTTTGATTTGCAGTGTTGGAATCTCACCAGTTTCTGTCTACGCCAAACTTACTTCAGATTACTTGATGCTAGAAAATGGGAGGTTCTGAATGTAAATACCATAGCCATTAAGCAGCTAGAGAAACACTAAATTACCAAGACCTAAAACCCTTTCATCTTTGGGCAACAAAACACCTTGCATCTTTAGACCAAAGAAAATCACTTGCAATCTTTTCTATTGTTTGGGCATCTCCTTTAAGGATACAGAATAGAGACAAATAGTAGAGAGCATGATTCTAAATTGAGGACTGCATCACGTGATGCAGGTGTAATACAGCAGTTGCAGCCACAATCAAAACTGCACCACACCACAATTGCAGTGTGATTCCCATTCACACAAAATGACAGCAATGTAACTGCAATGCCGCATGGAGCCGTATTGGCTGCATCGAAGCCGCAATAGGTCGCAATAGGCTCCATTTTAGGTGGTAAACACAAATTTCATGTTGCAATAACTGCTACCACAATCACATTCACAGCTGCAAACATAATTGAAGACCTTGGTAGAGCAGAATACTTGAGAAACACACCTGAATAAGGTTACTCCAACCCCCAGGGAATTGCATTGAAATTTTTACACAACTAGATCCCAAAAGGAGGCAACTCTTGGATTCCCACTTAAGGGGACCCTAAGTAAACAAGGGGGCAATCCAAAATTTGACATCCAGGCAATGAAATAAAGGAGGATATGCTGTAGAAGTGCATATTAATACTTGCTGGACCGCATTTAGACATTGATTTTCAGCCCAAAAGCATACTCGAGAAGTTTAGGCAAACAGATAGAGTTGCTAAATATTTCTACTTCCTCTTCGAAGAACAAAATGGTGTAATTGGCAAATTGTAAATGACAAACGAACTCCTTGAAGCCCAATTTAACACCTTTATAAGACCATTTGCTATAGCTCTTGAAATTAGGCAACTAGGAAAATACACCACCAAATTAAGAACAAAAGAGCCAAGGGTCTCCCTAATGTATGCCTTTGGGGGTGGCTGTTGCTGTGAGGGGTGGAAGGAGAGTAAAGAGAGTAGTAGTTGTTGGTTGCAAGGTTAATGGAGATGGAGGTTTGCAGTTGCTGTGAGGGAGACGGTGGCTTTCGGCGGTGACAGGTGGTGAAGGAAGTGGTTGTGGCAGTGGGGACTAACAAGAGCAATGACAGAAAATGTAAGGGACCAAATAGGGCATTTGTTTTAAGCAAAACGTCATTTTGTGGACAAGTAGTCCGCTAACTGTCACCTCACCCTCTGTCACTAAGCACATGGACGGAGGGACTAACGAGGGCAACAATAGAAAATGTTGGGGACTGGACTGGTAGTTTTTATATTAGGAGCCAAACAGGGTACCGTGTCAAATGTCAACACCTAGTAGGGTATTTACCCTAATAATAACAACAATTAATAAAAGAAATAGAACGAAAGATCTTTAAAAAAGAAGCTTACAAGAAAACATAGTCATTTAGTCAACATCATGAATTCAAAGAATTTGTTCTCAATTATGTACAAACAAAAAATAAACAGAAGAAAAGAGACACAATTTAATGTAGTTCAACCAACAATGAATAATAGGCCTATGTCCACAGCCAAAAACAAGGAGAAAATCAATTATAGTCGGCCAGTATTGCAAGATGTAGCCACTTAACACTCAACTCCTAATCACTATACTTCCTAATGCCCATGTTCCACCACTAATCTCCATGAAAAATTCCTGTCATGTCGCACCACATGCTTTTCAGATTGGGTTACAAGTCAACACACGCCCAAGATTAAATACAAGCCAGCTTATAACAATTGTTCCCATTGCTTGTATTCTCCCCATCATCAAGAATAACTCAACTGATAATCCCCACGATTTGCCGTTGGAAATGCAATAACTGGTACTACTAAAAATTTCAACCATGTCTAGGAATTGCCTAAACTTTCTAGTAAGAACAGCTTCAAAATATATCTGCTGCATTCTCATAAGTAGAAATTTTCTGCACAAAAGTACCTTCTACAACAATATCTGCAATGAAGTGAGATCTANCAAGACAAGTTGCAGACTGGACTTGGGTCACATTCTTGGGACCCAAAAGGACATGAGTGCAATGGAAGCATGCTTTGCTACTTTTTCAAGTTTTGGGACCCAGGAGAGAGTCTCAACTTTCACCTTGAGGACAAGGTGGTTCTTCAAGGGGAGGGTATTGTTAGACACCCTCCAAATGTGGTAACCGCATCTGCTGAGAAAGGAAATGAAATAATCCATTTTCCTCTCCATTATTCCAGAAGAGGGAAGATTTGGCCAGCTATTAATTAATTAAATTAGGATTTGAATTATAGTTATTAATTATTTATTAGGATTTGAATTATTGTTATTAATTAATTATTAGGATTTGAATTATTGAATAAGTTAGAAGAAGATCTATTAGTTAGGATGGAGAAAATATTGTTAGTTGAGAAGAATTAGGAATTTACCCAACCCATGATTCTCTCTCACAAGTGGCTATAAGTGAGACCTTTAGGGGAAGGGTTTAGGCATTCAGGAATTTAGGCTAGAACTAGGAGGACCAAGGGATCCTAAACTCCCAGGACTATTTCTATTATCATCAATTATTCAATTCAGCTGTTATCTATTGTGTGCTATTCTGTTCGGTTAATTCCCCTCTGGAATTGCTGAACCTTAATTAAATTTCCATAAGCTTTATTTAATCAAACCAGCAGATACCAGTTCTTACAACTGGTATCAGAGCATCGATCTTGGGAGAACGGTGTATGGTTTCCACCCGCGCAGGCATGGAGGCTAGGATGGATGATTTGGAGAGGCAGGTGGAAGAGATAAGGGTAGCTCAAGCTCATCACATGACCCTTTTGCAGCAGCTGCTAGACAGGATGCCACCACTGCAATCGAGCGGCAACCCAGGGCACGAGGGCAGAGGTTCAGGCGAAGGATACGGAGAGAGAAGGGAGAGACAAGAGGAAACGAAACCCCGGCGTTTGAGGCCACTAGAAAATTGGATGTCCCAATTTTCTCAGGGGAAGGTGCATCGGATGGGTTAGTAAAGATAGAAAGGTATTTCCGAGTCACCCAGGCAGCCCCAAAGGACGAGATGACAAAGACAGAACCATTGTTGGAGAAGATGGAGATGAAGAAGGTGGTAGAAGAGGCAAAGGCAGATAAGGGAATGGACGAGGTATTTGTTGGTCACCATTCTCAAAACTCAAATTTTAAGGAATTTCAAAAGGAGGCGAGGGTTGATTTGCCTGCAAGCAAGGGGGAACACTCTCTTGTGATGGAGAAGGAAAATTATTTGCCGGCTATTTTTGAAAATCAAGACAAGTTGCAGACTGGACTTGAGTCACATTCTTGGGACCCAAAAGGACATGAGTGCAATGGAAGCATGCTTTGCTACTTTTTCAAGTTTTGGGACCCAGGAGGGAGTCTCAACTTTCACCTTGAGGACAAGGTGGTTCTTCAAGGGGAGGGTATTGTTAGACACCCTCCAAATGTGGTAACCGCATCTGCTGAGAAAGGAAATGAAATAATCCATTTCCTCTCCATTATTCCAGAAGAGGGAAGATTTGGCCAGCTATTAATTAATTAAATTAGGATTTGAATTATAGTTATTAATTATTTATTAAGATTTGAATTATTGTTATTAATTAATTATTAGGATTTGAATTATTGAATAAGTTAGAAGAGGATCTATTAGTTAGATGGAGAGAATATTGTTAGTTGAGAAGAATTAGGAATTTACCCAACCCATGAGTCTCTCTCACAAGTGGCTATAAGTGAGACCTTTAGGGGAAGGGTTTAGGCATTGAGGAAATTAGGCTAGAACTAGGAGGACCAGGGGATCCTAAACTCCCAGGGCTATTTCTATTATCATTATCATCAATTATTCAATTCAGCTTTTATCCATTTATGCACTGTGTTGTTAGGTTAATTCCCCTCTGGAATTGCTGAACCTTAATTAAATTTCCATAAGCTTATTTAATCAGATCAGCACATACCAGTTCTTACAGTCTCCCTAATGTATGCCTTTGGGGGTGGCTGTTGCTGTGACGGGTGGAAGGAGAGTAAAGAGAGTAGTAGTTGTTCGTTGCAAGGTTAATGGAGATGGTGGTTTGCAGTTGCTGTGAGGGAGACGGTGGCTTTTGGCAGTGACAGGTGGTGAAGGAAGTGGTTGTGGCAGTGGGGACTAACAAGAGCAATGATGGAAAATGTAAGGGACCAAATAGGGCATTTGTTTTAAGCAAAACGTCATTTTGTGGACAAATAGTCTGCTAACTGTCACCTCACCCTCTGTCACTAAGCACATGGACGGAGGGACTAACGAGGACAACAATAGAAAATGTTGGGGACTGGACTGGTAGTTTTTATATTAGGGGCCAAACAGGGTGCCAAGTGAAATGTCAGGACCTAGTAGGGTATTTACCCTAATAATAACAACAATTAATTAAAAAAATAGAACGAAAGATCTTTAAAAAAGAAGCTTACTAGAAAACATAGTCATTCAGTCAACATCATGAATTCAAAGAATTTGTTCTCAATTATGTACAAACAAAAAATAAACAGAAGAAAAGAGACACAATTTAATGTAGTTCAACCAACAATGAATAATAGGCCTATGTCCACAGCCAAAAACAAGGAGAAAATCAATTATAGTCGGCCAGTATTGCAAGATGTAGCCACTTAACACTCAACTCCTAATCACTATACTTCCTAATGCCCATGTTCCACCACTAATCTCCATGAAAAATTCCTGTCATGTCGCACCACATGCTTTTCAGATTGGGTTACAAGTCAACACATGCCCAAGATTAAATACAAGCCAGCTTATAACAATTGTTCCCATTGCTTGTATTCTCCCCATCATCAAGAATGACTCAACTGATAATCCCCACGATTTGCCATTGGAAATGCAATAACTGGTACTACTAAAAATTTCAACCATGTCTAGGAATTGCCTAAACTTTCTAGTAAGAACAGCTTCAAAATATATCTGCTGCATTCTCATAAGTAGAAATTTTCTGCACAAAAGTACCTTCTACAACAATATCTGCAATGAAGTGAGATCTACCAACATCAATAAACTTGATAACCTGTTTGGATCAAAGAGAAGCCTTTAATATGGAAAGTTTATTCTAGACGGGACGAAAGGACAAGGGAGCAGCCTAGTTAGTTTATCTTTATTAGTTTATTTCTATTTATTAGTATTTATCATTTTTTGTTAGGATATGAGATATCTAGTTATTTTAGGAGTTTGTTATTTTAAGAGTCTATTTATGATTTAAATTAGGAGTCTATCTTTTAAATTAAATGGGTCAATTACTATAAATACAAGTATTCTCCTTAGGTTAGGATTAAGGATTAATTATTGAGTTGTAAAAGGGAACCAGCCCTTTGAAAAGGATCCAGCTTCTTGGATTTTGTGATTCAATAATATCGAGTTTTATTTATCCATTCCCTGCTATTGTTCTTGGCTGTTGGGTCCCAAAAACGACCTAACATAATCTCATGATACATCTGCTACCCTTGCAAACTAAACAGCACCCTCACTATCACAAAAAATAACCTGTTATCTTTTTGTCAACGAAAAAACACTGATTACCATGCAATGCAACTAGTCTCTGTTACCCTCAGTTTGCCAAACACTACAACGGTAGCATGCAAGGTTACCTTCCAATATGCAACTAACAGAACTACAAGCAAGATAACATCACTAAAATCACACTTCAAGGAAATTGAAAAGGCTTAATTTCTCTATGGTGCTCAATGGACTGGAAAGTATGTAGGTTCTGACCGTACTGATATTCTGTCCAATTAATTATATATACATTAATGTTGATATTCACAAGCTTAAAATTAGCTTTAAAGATATAATAAATATTGGTTTAGTTAGTTAGTCAATCCCAAAATTACATTAAATGCAGATACTTGGTTATATATGCACACTTCAACTTTTGAAAAAGGAAGACTGAATAAAATAAAAGAAGAATAGAGGAGAGGCGGAGGTGGGGGTGGGGGCAGGGGAAACATACCTTCACGCTTATTATAGGCTTCTTCAGATATTTGATATTTTTCCACCAATGAAGTATCTTCCAGCCAACCACCAGATGTGACAGATGAAGGATCAAGATCTACAATATGTAAATGAAACCTGCCACAGGAGAATACAAACACTAACCAACCAGAGTGATGAACCAAAACACTATGTACTGCTTCAAGGAACAATGGATTATGGATGGAAAACAGGACAGATGTAGATAACAATAAACAGCTGCTTATAAAAAATGACATGGGAAACCAGGAAATACTACTCTCGGATCATCATTGCTTGAAACCCACCAAGCAAAGCTAAGGCAGAAGAAAGGTCACGACACACAGTGGAATCTAGAAACACTTGAATTTCACATATTTTGACCCTTATTGCGAAAAAAGGCCAGTGACTGTAACCCATTTAAAAAAGAAGACTCCACTAGATACGAAATAAAATCAGGAACCATAAACCATTATACCACTGACTAACCCAACACAGCAAATTCTGGCGTGAAAATGCAAAGGCAAATTAGGGCACATATATGGTGACATTAGCCAGGAATTGGTATAGGCTAGATAAAAAATGTCTACATCAGTATCAAAATTTATACAGTTTCACCCAAACACACAATAAATGTCATACACGACCATTTTTTGGCCAAAAAAAACAGTAGAGTGCTTGCTGGAAACACACTTTTGGCAAAAGCAATGGAAATTTACACTTTAGAAACCTAAAATGAAAATAAATTTAACTGTATCACAAGTACGACACCCGAAACATAGACGAGCAAAAAAAACCAACAAAAAAAAAAAAAAATCAGACTCACTAACCCATCAAGTGGTGAATACAATCCAAGTGGTTTAGAATTATCACTTAGATCAGCAATTTTGTTGCGAGCATCGTCATAGAGCTCAAGGTGCATTGAGTTTACAGTGGTGCCACATTTTTTCCAAAGCTTGTCTTTCACAGCTTCCACTGTCATCTATCAGGAGAATCAAGTCACAGAAAACAATTTGAGCTTAAAAAAAACATGTAGGGTACAACAATATAGCCAAAAGCCCAAAACAAAAAAAATGTAAAACTCGCAGTTTGTTTTCACAAAATGTGTTCAAGGGTGGGGAAGAGGAAGGAAAAATGTTGTGGTGATAAACCTGAAGTGAGAAGCGAATTTCATCAGTGAATGTCTTCAGATTAGAATGAGTAATGCACAAGAGGACAGACTCGTCCACTTCGATATTCTGCAAGCTAGATGCCATTGCCTGCCACAGCCACTGGAGTGCTCTGCAACTCAAATTTTGGTAAGTTCGGTGTATGCACAAGGGAGAAAGAGTAAATTAGTAAGAATTATCAAAAACCTAAAGAAACCCTAGTGGACCACTAGTTGAACTGCATAAAGTTAAATTAAATAAATATTTACATTTTAAGTAAAACCCTATTTTAGTCCTCCAAAAGTATATCGGTCACCACTAGGGGAAGAAGTAGGCTAGGCCAGCCCAAGCCCAAGCTTTGGCTTAGATGTGCTTGGCATGTATCGCAAATATGCGGAATGATACTGGGCCTACTACCTGACTACCTGGCATAGGCCTTTTTTAATGTCTAGTCTAACTTGAAAGCCTACTTAAAGGCCTACTTGAAACAAGGCCAAAAAGCCTATTCTAAAATAAGCTAAAAGGCTTCTAAACAGGCCAAAACCTATTTCTAAATAGGCCAAGGCCTATTTCTAAATATTAAAACATGGTGATGCCTATAGGTAATATGTGTAAACATAATCACATGACATTATCTATTGCGCGAAGAATCACCCAATTAGTGAGAAATTGCACATAAATGACGATAAGGCTGACAAGAGTACCAATGCATAAATTTCATTATAAACTATAGCAAACAGAGAACATTCACTTAAAATTGGCATACATGCATGTAATTAAATTAAACTAAACACAAATCTATAGATTAAGGGGAAGGTAAAAATCAGCCCCATCTTTTTTTTCAAAGCATAATTTGCACTCTCTAAAACAGAACCATCGATTATTATTAGTTCATGTCCATCTTTAAGCATTGAATCAGTAAGTGACAGCAGTTCAACTCTCCCTAAAACAGGGAAAGGAGAGAACATAACAGAGGTACAAAGCTAAGAAGCAAAAGTCCAACAGAATACAAGTATATCATGGAAATAAATAAGCAAAAAATAAATCTCCCATCAATTCAATTTGGAGGATTCAAATCCCCAAGAATCTGAGACATTGATTCTCGTTTGATGCTTCGATTTATGCTGACTTTCACTTGATATGTTTATTGATTTATCCATTCATACTCAAATAGCAGTAATGATCTATCAGTAAAAACAACCTTAAAATTTCAGAGGAAAAAAAAATGCAACTCTATACATTTGAACCAACAAGTGGAAACTTTACAAAATTTGAATAATGATATAGATAGGGCGAAGGGTATGATGCACCTTCTAAGTTGGTGTGTCATGTACCTTTTGTCATATGGTAGTCCATTTTTATTTAGCCACATTTTTAAAATGTGGTTAAAAATACAATTCAAAAGTGTGACAAAATGCATTTTCAATTTTAGCCTAAACTCACCCATATCCCTCCTCCCTTACCACATCTTTGGCACTGGCAATAGCAGCTTCCGTCACACCGGCGGGCACCATGGCCACCTTCTCACGATAACAAGCTTAGTTGCTTTAACCCACATATATTTTAAAAAAAAAAAAAAATAGAAAGAGAGAGATCAAAGACTTCTACTGCAGCACAAACGGTTTTCCATGGCTTTTGCACCATGCTCCTCCCAAACAAAATCCGGATGTAACATAGGAAGTCATGCTCCAATGCAAAGATAAAACCAATAAGTGTATACACTGATACACACTTTCAAAGTATGGGGAGACGATTAAAAGAACTAAAAAAATCACGACACTGAAGCGTAAATTCTATATGTACGAACCTGGATCTTGTGGAATGATACGGATCAGTTGAACCTCGATCTTATATAGTGCCTCGTCCACGATTTGTCTTCGATGTGTATGCGCCGTTGTGCAATGGTGCCATCGCTTGTGGTGATGTTGCTTGAGCTCAACTGCAAGGTAGCTTAGTCGAGAGGAGGAGTAAGAGTTTAGATGTTCGCGTGGAGGTCGCTACCGTTGGCCATTCTCACCTAACACTACTGCGGATCTACTACCGCGTTGTGGGTGTAGGCCGAGGTATGGGGACGTGTAAGAGAAAGATGAGGAGGTTTGGGTAAGGGAGGAAGGGCTACCGGCAGTAAGGTAGCAGCAGTGGAAGGGACGTTGCGAAGAGATGGATGGGGGGTGGGGGAATGGCACAAAAAGGAGAGTGGAGGGGAATGGGAAAAGAGAGAAGACAATTATGATAAAACCATATGGACCACGGTAAACCCATAAATATATATATATATATATATATATATNAATTTGGATAAATGATATAAAGATAGGGCAAAGGGTATGATGCAACTTCTAAGTTGGTCTGTCATGTACCTTTTGTCATATGGTAGTCCATTTTTATTTAGCCACACTTTTAAAATGTGGTTAAAAATACACTTCAAAAGTGTGACAAAATGCATTTTCAATTTTTGCCTAAACTCAACCATATCCCTCCTCCAAACTCAACCATATCCCTCCTCCCTTACCACATCTCTGGCACTGGCGATAGCAGCTTCCGTCACACCGGCAGCCACCATGGCCTTCTCACGATAACAAGCTTAGTGGCTTTAACCCACACATTTAAAAAAAAAAAAAAAAAA
>QANU01054746.1:38329-118873 GCA_003254905.1 Nissolia schottii
AAAAAAAAAAAAAAAAAAAAAAAAAAAAAAAACATAGAGAGAAAGAGAGATCAAAGACTTCTACTGCAGCACACACGGTTTTCCATGGCTTTTGCACCATGCTCCTCCCAAACAAAATCCGGATGCAGCATAGGAAGTCATGCTCCAATGCAAAGATAAAACCAATAAGTGTATACACTGATACACACTTTCAAAGTATGGGGAGACGATTAAAAGAACTAAAAAATCACGACACTGAAGCTTAAATTCTATATGTACGAACCCGGATCTTGTGGAATGATACGGATCAGTTGAACCTCAATCTTATATAGTGCCTCGTCCACAATCTGTCTTCGATGTGTATGCGTCGTTGTGCAATGGCGCCATCGCTTGTGGTGATGTTGCTTGAGCTCAACCGTAAGGTAGCTTAGTCGAGAGGAGGAGTAAGAGTTTAGATGTTCGAGTGGAGGTCAATACCGTTGGCCATTCTCACCTAACACTACTGCGGAGGTTTGGGTAAGGGAGGAAGGGCTACCGACAGTAAGGTAGCAGCGGTGGAAGGGACGTTGCGAAGAGATGGATAGGGGGTGGGGGAGTGGCGCAGAAAGGGGAGGGGAATGGGAAAAAAGAGAAGACAATTATGATAAAACCATATGGACCACGGTAAACCCATATATATATATATTTTACTTAGTGCACAATGCACCAAATTTACAAAAGGTGCATTTTAGCATCATCTTAGTTAGAGGGCATGGAGTGATTTATTTGAAAACAACCCAAAGGTATGGTTTGCAAACTGAACTTGTTCAAATTTAGCCAAACGGGTTCAAAACCGGTTTTAAAAGGGAAAGAACCCTATTTTATTTCCTTCTCCAACACCTCCATTGTAATTTTTTGTAACTTTTGTTTTTGACGGTAATAACTAATAACTCATTTTCCGTATCCTAAACAACAGATATAACAAAAAGAAAATGGAAAATGAATTGTTACACAAATGTATCCCTCTATGGTAAATGCAGTTCACACATCAAAAGTGAGACAAACTCTGTTAGGGATTCTAGACATCACTTGCTTGAGTTTGTCCCTCTCTTCTGTATAAATTTGTAGAATATCTACAACCACGGTGTTCCTACAGGGCATCACAACGTCAGAGTTCACATAACTAACACACTCTCTAATCCCCTCGTACTCAGCAAAGCTAAAAGGAATATCGTGTCGGATGATAGCCTTGGAAAGCAAAGTTCTATGGGTCTTTCGGTTTATCTTAACCAAGTTAGATGCTCCCTTCATTAGCCAACATCCCAGCCTCTGAGTTTGCGATTTCTTTACAGGTAGTTCTACTAGTTATGGAAAGACTACTATCACAGAAATTGCATGCAGCTCATTCAAAACCATCTTTATCTTTCTCCATTCTTGTGAAAAACCCCCAGACATTTGAGGGTTCCTTCTTAGATGACCCACCAGTTTCACTCATAGACACTCTAGCAGGAGTTTCACCAACAACTTTGTCATCCACATTCATACTCTCAACATTAACAGAATCCATAATACTATTTTATAAATTCCTAAACATTGAAACAAACAAAACATATATGTAAACCAAAACAAGCAAAACAAAATATCTAGAAACATAACATGATTCATAATCATTTCTAAACTCCTCACCTCCAAAAACCCTCTTAATAAGGTATGGCCTTATCTCATTTAAGAACAAACTTTTTCTTAATTTGGTTAATGTTTGCTCCGTATACCTCAAATTATATACTTGACGAAATTTTGGCAGCATTTCCCATTGGTTTCTAAGTACACGACTTGAATGTGGTAACATTTACCACATCCAAGTATGCACCTAGAGAACAAAAGGAAATGTAGTGACCAAAATTTCATCAAGTATATAATTTGAGATATAAAAAACAAACATTAACCAAATTAAGAAAAAGTTTATTCCCAAACTGTTTGATTTTGACAATTCAAGATTCAATATAATGAGCGGTATAAAAATGTACACACACTCATGGATTTTGAATCTCGAATGGGAAACTAAGGTTTCACTCAAAACAATAAACTATAATACAAAAACATAGAATATAAGGCATAATAGTTAACAAGTATTTCAAACAATCACAAAGACATGAATATAATATAACATCATAGTATCATGCATCTCATATGCTAATTAGTGAGAACTAGAAGAATCAACAAAGATATATTCTGCTGATATGTGAATGTTCTATTTTTACAAACTTTTTTTTAATCTAATTCTGCCTAGTTTCTTAGATATATAATGGGTATGTAATGTTAGTCCCTACAGCGGACGAATCAGAGTAGAGAACTAAAAAAAGAACCTTTTTTGAGGTGTAAAACTCTGCAGAAAATGCATATTCTCTGAATATACATACATTTGGCTATTTGCCTAATATAGAGAACATGAATTCTTCAAGTGTTTGATGATGATATTGGTTCATTGTTTGTGTGCTTTCTTTTTAGAATGTTCATTTGTAAACTTCAGCTATTTAACTTCTCCTTTTCTTTTTCTAATCACTTCACATAGCCAAAACAGAGAAATCCCAATACCAGCAGAAGCCCTGAGGCATCAGATTGAAGTCCCAATCACCAACAATACTATTTTTCTTGCAAAGTCCCTTCACACAATCACACATTTTTGCTGCTATAAATTCCTCTTACACCTTCACCTAGCTACACCAATATAACACTTTCACTTGCACTCTTGTATGTCCAAGCACTTGTTTGGCTTGAATGACCAAAGCACCACAAGAAATGAAGATCAAATATTCAATTCTACTTCTTGTTTCCCTCACACAACTCTTTGTGATCCTAAGTTTATCTGCTTCCTACAAGGACTTTTGGGATGACTCTTCAAATTCAATAACGTGGGCTTATAACCATTTTGCATAAGCCAACAAAAGTGATGCAGGGTTAGCAGCAGAACAATAACAAAGACCACTCACTCCCTCTCTAATACAAGTGCTGCAGGGTTAGCAGTAGAACAAAGAGACAGAAGAAAAATACAAGAGAGAAAAGAAGAGAGAAGGCAAAAAATGAAATGCAGCCCAAATCAGAGAAACGCAATAATCAAAGAAACACAGAGGGTTGCAGTATACAAAACATGCAGCAAGAAAACTCACCAAAAAATCACGAGAAACTAAGAGGGGGAAAAAGATAGTCACAGAACGGAAATCAAAACGCACCTGATTGCAGCGAAACGCGAGCTCGCCGACAGGGAGGGACAGCAGCGTGAAGCAACGGCGTGAGGCGACGCCGTGACGTGACGGCGATAGCAGCGTGACGCGACGACGATGGTCGAGATGCGTTCAGAGATGGTGGCGCACGTCTGTGAGTTGTGAGCGACAGAGATCAGAGTTTTAGTTTTTGTTGATTTTAGTAGAATCGGGAGTGAGAGATCAGAGACGGAACGACAGAAGGTTGTGCATTTGGGCCAGTCTGAGGGTACCCGACCCAAGCCCAACATGAACAGGGTTTTAGAGGGCCTGGGCTTTTGAAGCCCATGACAAGTATGGAGTAAGGCTTGGGCTGATAATTATACGGACCTAAACTAATGGGTTTCAGGGCTGCCCTCAATTTGGGTTTTTTTCCTTTTTTTGACAGTTCTATTGGTGAGGTGAGGGGTGCGTCGAGAGCCCCCTTATCTTCTGTTGTTTGGTAGGGATGCCATAAGAGGGAGTGCTAGAAGTCAGAAATGGTTAGCGCTTGCTTATAACCGGTTTTATCTTATTTGTAATCCGAACCAATTAAACCGGTTTATTCTAAAACTATTTTTTAAAAACCGGTTTTTTTATCTCTTTTTTATTTTTTGTTTGGTTATGGTTATGGTCTTTTTTGCCCATCCCCCTTAGCATAATCAGCTGCGGGTTCAGCTCTTCTGCTTACTGCAGCCATTTAGACATGGAAATGGCAACCGTTCCTCGGCTTCCACTACAACCACCGTTCTCTGGTAAACGCAACGGGAGGCTCCCATGCTCGACGTCACACTCCAGCCCTTCCCTTTATGGCGCTTCGTGGGTCTCTCTCAAGTGCTCAGCTCATTCAACCACTACATCGCCAGGTAACTCTGGCATTTTAGGAAAAGTTCTCTTACACGTACACCAAAAATCATACACGATACATATACCTTTATTTATATACATAAAGTTTGTGTTTTAACTAATGTAATATTTGTGTAAGTAATTAAGTATAATTGAGAGTATCATTTATAAGTTTGTAATATTTATACGTGAGAATAAAGTTTATGCATTATTAATGGTGTATACATGGATGAATGAAATTGGATGTAAATGTAGCATTTTTACTTTGGGAGAATATGTAGAATCTTCAAAATGGGAAAACTCCAGCCTTCAAAATTCTTGGTTGTGTTCAACTAAATAGTGTTCTGGGTTTTGTGGTTTGCTTCTTCTTCTTGTTCTTCTGTTGTCCCATCAAAGAGAGAACTTCTGTCATTCTTTGTGATTTTGGGTGAATCTTGAGTGTTCAATCTCTCAGCTTATCTTGTTTTGCGGCTTTCTCTTCTTTTTTTTTGTTCCCCAACCATGTCAAATGACCTGTGTGGTTTCTGCTTCGTTTTCTTATTTGATCTTTTGCTTCTACAAGTTTTTCCGTGTGTTTCTCTATTCATCCAGGCCGAAAAGGCGGAAAATTCTGCTATGATTAGTTACTTTCCTCCTAAAGGGGAAACTCTCATGCTTTGTGAAAGTAATGAATTAGGTCTTGTTTTAGAGGATTGGGTAAATTTTCGATGAATTTCTCTTCTGTTGCGGCTTTTTTGCTTCACCAAATCAAATGTATTGGGTTGATGGGTTCTTGTTATTTATCTTACTGTTTTTTTTTTTTTTTTCCTTTTTTTTTTTTTTCGTTCCATGTCTTATCTCTCCACTTATTTTCATGCAGGCCAAATTGCAGAGAATTGTGCTGAGGCTGCAAACAATAAAAATAATGTAATTTCCCTTGCTGAACGTAATTTCATAATTAGCTTTGCCTCCTTCTATTACTTGCTTTCAGTTGTTTGATTTAAGGGAATTGTTAGAGCTTTACAATTATTGTGTTTGTGTGAAGTAGTTGAGCCTAGAATCTGGGTCTGTTATTTTATGTATTTCATTATTTTTATTCTTTTATTTCTTTTGTGCTTCTATCTAGTTACATTATATGTCAGAGTGCATCTTCAACTTTATTGCTTAATGGATGCGTTGGAATACTCATACGTAAAGCAAATAGACATGATTAAAATGTATACCACAAGAATTGGGGTGAGCAATAGCAGTTCTTCAAATATTTGACAGATTTTAACAAGTACTCTCTAGTATCTGGTTTTATAGTCATTCTTTCTTCTACATCAAAAAAAATTATATTCTTTCTTCTGCTGCAATATATTTTGGCTGAGCTCTAATTATACTGTGCTCTCCCTTGAATAATTGGTCATAAATAGGAGACTGGAGATGCTTTCATATATGTAAACTAGATTAAAGAGTAAATGCAGTGCTTGAAACATTGGGAACTAAAAGTAAAGAACAAGAACAGAAAGCTGGTGGTAGCATGCTATTCATCTGTTTTCCCCAAAATCCGGTAAGCAAGAACCAGAATATGATTGGAGAAAAACAATTTCATTTTAATGGGACTATTCAAATTGTGTTTATCTCAATATTGACTGTTCAATGTGAAGTAGAACTTGCATCCTTCTATCAAAAAATTAATTTATTTTTCTAGGAATAATGGTTAGATAAACAAAATAAAGTTGAATAACATGCCTCAGTTCTTCTAGCTTTTAATTTTTCCTTTATTATGATCAGTTGTTCTAGTTCAATCTCTTTGGCTATGTTTGGATTGATAGAAGAGGGTGGAATGGAATGGAAAGAGTTTCCATTGTTTGGGATTTTAAAAATCAGGTGGAATGCAGTAGAAGACGGTGGAACAAAAACTATCCCATTCCCTCGTTTTCCTTCAATTTTTGTCTCTCCCAATTTTTTGTGTGGGGGGGGGGGGGAAGATGGAATCTCTTTTTTTTTAACTATGTATTCACTAATTACATTTTTATCTCTTGAAACTGTCACAAGTTTTCACTTCATTCTGACGCCAGTCATTTACCATAACTGACTTCAAGAGATGCTACGTTCTCAACTTATCCTCCTAAATGAACTATAAGCTAGTACTGTTATTGCTATGCTTTATGGTTTCCATTCTTCAACTTCTTTAGCAGTATATGGACAGTCTGTGCACTGTACCCAACCCAAATAGTATGCGCATTTACATCCTGATCCAAAATGGCTTTGTGGGCCTTTGTGGTTTATGTGAGCAATATATTCTTACCAGAACAAGATGGGACGTTTTTTGTTGCGGTAACAGCTAAGGCGTCTTCTTTTTCAGTGTGTTAGACTAGAACATCTACTAGAATAATATTTGATAAAAGGGTAATATAGGAAAAATAATTTATAAATCTTTCTATTCTCCATTCCTTTCTGTCATAGTTTTCAAACAATGGAGTGGTAATTTTACCTCATTCCATACTTAATTATCCAAACAATGGAATGGGATCTCCAATCCACTCCACCCCACCTCACTTTATTCCATCCCACTCCATCTCCTTCCAGCAATCCAAACAGAGCCATGGCAGGCTACCACACACAACCTTAATATATTATTTCTAAGCATATATTTTTTCCTTTCTAAATGGAAAGGTTTGGTGAATTTTGTGCCAGTGTTAGGACACTTGGAAATAACATTATATTTTGAGGAGATAAAAGGTTGTTTTGAGAAGAAAATTTTGTGCAAGAGGAGATTTAACTCATTCAGTTATTCCCCTTCTGTAATGTTTTTCCTTTTTATCCAAACACTCTTATAATACTGTATTCATATCTAATATTTTGTTGTGTCCATTTCTGGATTTTTGTTTTTAATGGCCCGTTTGGATAACACAACTTTTGACTTTTTTTAACTTTTTAGAAGTCAAAATTTATATTTTTAATTTCTGTCATATTTGACTATACAGCTTATTACTTCTTGAAAAGTCAATTTTAGTGTTTTTTGAGAAGTTGAAATATCTAACTTCTCGAAAAGCACTTTTCACGATACAACTAAAATTTTTTTTATTGTGTTTTAAAATACAAAATAACTTATTTATAAGTTACTTTTCAAAAGTTTCTTTTATATTATAATAAGCTCCTTTTAATTTATGTACCCAAATGGACCCTAAATAAAGGATGCATGGACCTTTCATTTGAATCAATTTATTGATCTAAATTAGATTCTGATTTTGTTGCAACTGAATGTGGGATTTTACAAGTTCTATGACTGGTTTTGTATTTAAATGGATTACCTTGTGGGAAGATTTGTTGAATCCATTTCTGTAGTACGTGAATGCTTATTTGTTGAATGCAATCAGTGTTTGTGTATCAATTGGTTATAAATTTGCATTTTTCTGTGTAGGCCTCTGGAAAGTTTCTTCATATGACTAGGGGGGATGCACAACATGCTGCTTTGTCTGTTGGTAATGTCACTACAGTGCCAAAGGTATTTTTTTGATCATCTGAAAAATGCATAAGAACAAAATTCTCTTATGACATATTAGTTTATATTATCAGTTTGAGTAATATGCAATGGTTCCTTTCTTGGAGATTAATAGGCTTGGTAATGTTCATGGGAGAATTAACTTCTTAGAGCCCTAGACGTGTGGCAGCAGGGGAGAGAGGAGTGAGGAAGGTGTGCGTTTTGATATAGAATGCTTTAAAGCAGCGAATGGGAGGAAGAGGATAGGAGAATTGTGATTGTGTAGAGAGTGGTATTTGGTACCTTTGTAAAATTGGGATTCTCTTTCCTTTTTTGTTTTTCTTTTCCAGTAATTAGAGTTGTCATTAAACATTGCAAATAGCCTGAAAGTGTTCACAAATCAGTCAATGTTCTACCACATTTGTTTTATTGCTTTTAAATGTTTTGAAAGAATTTCCAGAATTCATATTTGTTTCTAGGAGCTAGTCTCCACTTTCTGCTCTGTAAAACTCATTTCCTTTGAAAGAGCATACAAACTAACCTTGTTGTTTGAACTAAGAGGCAGGCTGCTCTGGCATGCCAAATACTTTTCATGACGGGATTTTTTATACTCTGTATGATTTTGTTCTAGATTTAATGTCCTCGTCCATTGTAGTTCTTATTGAGTTATTATATCTGTTTGATGCATACAGGCAAAAGGAGTGAAGTTGACTAATTTCTTGGAATTCATGGACCAGTTTACAAATAGAATGCAGCTAAAGCAAGTGCACGCTCATATGCTCCGTACATCCCTCTTTTATCAGCCTAATGTTGCCAGCAAATTACTAACAGCCTATGCTCTCTCGTCATTCTCTTGCCTTAGATATGCTCAAAGTGTGTTTGACCAAATCCCACAACCAAATCTTTATTGTTGGAACATCCTTATTCGTGCTTATGCCTCCAGTTCAGACCCAGCTCAGAGTCTCTTGATCTTTTTGCATATGCTGTATTCCTGTTCAGAGTTTCCAAACAAATTCACTTTCCCATTTCTCTTCAAGGCAGCCTCACAGCTCCAAGCTTTGCATCTTGGAAGCGTATTACATGGAATGGTTATTAAGTCCTCCTTGGCTTCTGACTTGTTCATACTTAACTCACTAACACATTTTTATGGCTCAAGTGGCGCTTTGGATTTGGCTCATAGAGTTTTCACTAACATTCCAGGAAAAGACGTTGTCTCTTGGAATGCTATGATAACTGCGTTTGCACAAGAGGGCTTTCCAGAAAGGGCATTGCTTTTGTTTCAGGAAATGCAGATGAAAGATGTAAAACCAAATGTCATCACCATGGTTAGTGTTCTTTCAGCTTGTGCCAAGAAGTTAGATTTGGAATTTGGAAGGTGGATCTCTTCATATATTGAAAGGCATGAGATTGCTGTTGATTTGGCTTTAAATAATGCAATGCTTGACATGTATGTTAAATGTGGGAGTATAAATGATGCAAAAGTTTTGTTTGATAGGATGCCAGAGAAAGATATTGTCTCTTGGACAACAATGCTTTATGGTCATGCCAAATCAGGAAATTATGATGAGGCTCACCTATTCTTTGATACACTACCTCAAAAAGAAACTGCTGCTTGGAATGCTCTGATTTCTGCTTATGAACAAAATGGTAGGCCTAAAGATTCTTTGTCTCTCTTTCAAGAAATGCAGCTCTATAAGAATGCAAAACCAGATGAAGTTACTCTTGTTTCTGCATTGGGTGCTTGTGCTCAGTTGGGGGCAATTGATTTTGGTCGGTGGATTCATGCCCACATAAATAAGCACGACATTGAATTAAATTGTCATATAACAACCTCACTCATTGACATGTATGCTAAATGTGGAGAACTAGAGAAGGCAAAGGAGGTTTTTCGCTCAGTAGAAAGGAAAGATGTGTATGGTTGGAGTGCCATGATTGCTGCTCTCGCAATGTATGGGAAAGGGAAGGCGGCCTTAGATTTGTTCTCAAGTATGTTAGGAACGAAGATCAAGCCAAATGCCGTGACATTTACCAACCTATTATGTGCTTGTAGCCACACAGGGTTGGTAAAGGAGGGAAAACATCTTTTTGAACAGATGGAATCATTATATGGCATTGTGCCTCAAATACATCACTTTGTTTGCATGGTTGATATGTTTGGACGAGCGGGTCATCTTGAAAAAGCCGTGTCCTTTATAGAGAAGATTCCGATACCACTAACTGCTTGTGTGTGGGGAGCTCTGCTCGGGGCCTGCAGACTTCATGGCAATCTCAAGCTTGCTGAACTTGCTTGTCATAATCTGCTTGAGTTGGAACCCGAGAGTCACGGAGCCTTTGTCCTTTTATCTAACATGTATGCTAAAGAGGGGAAGTGGGAGAAAGTTTCCAGTTTAAGGCAGCGTATGAGAGATTTTGGTATAAAGAAGGAACCTGGCTGTAGCTCAATCGAGGTCGATGGTGTTCTTCATGAATTTCTGGCAGCTGATAACTCCCACCCTTTCTCTAAAAGGATCTACTCGAAGTTGGATGAAATCTCAGAAAAACTCAAGTCCATAGGGTACAAGCCAGACCTATCTAACCATTTGCATCTTGGTGAAGAAGATAGCTTGATAGAGCAGTCCTTGAAACTTCATAGTGAGAAGCTGGCAATTGCTTTTGGACTTATTAGCACTACGTCTCAACCAATTCGAATAGTGAAGAATCTTCGTATTTGTGGAGACTGCCATAATGTTGCTAAACTAATTTCTCAACTCTATGGCAGAGATATCTTGTTGAGAGATCGCTACCGCTTCCATCATTTTAGAGGAGGGAATTGCTCGTGCATGGATTATTGGTGAATGATGCAATTATTGGTGATGTTTGCATGGAGAATAATGAAGGAGCCGAAAGGGGAAGGGGTTTTTTTTTTTTTTTTTCATTTCCTAACTAGGAGAATTTTTAAGTTATTCATAAAAAATAAAAATTTAGAGAAGTTGGGAATAAGGTTGCATTGTAGTCCTTCCCTTTCTTCCCCTTATTTGGAAATCCTCCAAAACCATGAGTGTTTAAATGAAAATCTTCCGTCTTCCGTCCATAGCTACAACTAATATTGGTTGTGGCGTGTTGGGAAACAAGTCAAATAGATCAACCCAGAAGTTAGAATTAATACTGCTTGTGGTCTATATCCCAAGTTACAACTTGACGTTGATGGTTGAGTGCTGCTCAGCGGTCAATTGTTAAGATGGTATCAAGACTCTGATTGAGGGGAAACTATATCTATCTCCCTTTATCAATGAAGACTTTTATGCGACACATCCCCAGACGTGGCACAGTTTTTTTTTTTTTTTATGTTCAGATTTATTATCAAAATTGTTCAGCTCCATCTCGATCCATTTCCCGTTTAGACCGCTCTTATTGGACTGAAGGCACGTGTATGTCAAACAAGCAGCAATAACCAAAATGTTGGTTTAAAATGAGGAAATGTTTGGGGCAAAAGGCAGGTACCCTGTCGTAGATTAGATATTGTTGATGGAATGTTGTTACACGTAAACCTTAAACTCATACACTATTCATATACCCGTGTAATAATACAGTGGGTCCCTACAAATAACCATCCACTCCACTCTCACTCTCACCCACTCGCGCGTGAACGCACGCTGCAAAAGCTTCTCGCTTCTATTGCGAATGCAAAAATAAGGATTCCTCAAAAACATGAAACTGTTCGTTTTCTCTTCACTCTCTTTGTTCTCTTCGATCTCATTCTTCGTTCGATCTCGTCGTCTCTCTTTTCTCTCTTCATTCTCGTCTCTGTTCTGCGAGTTCATTGTGCTCTCTGCACAAAGATTTACAAAACGCAACCGAGGAACACGCAAGAAAAGGAACACTAGTGAGTGCATCGAACTGAGTTCACTGTTTGGGGGTTCCATTCGAGTTTCGTTTGCTTTCCATTCGAGTTTCGTACGAATGCATTTGGTTTAACCAACAATCTTTGTTTTTTCGAGGAAGCTAGTGAGTCATTTGTGGACGTGTATTTATAATGTTTGTGTACTATGTATGCTGAAGTTTGTGCATTGTGTGTGTGAGTTGCTTGCATCCCACGTTATGCTCTCGCTACTTATATCTAAAGTTTTTGCATTTATGGTGTAGTGTACTGTTGGTATTAGGGTTTTGTTAAAGGCTTTTGAATTAAATTTGTGATGTTAATTGTTCCTTGATGTAGACATGGCTCCTCTAAGAAGATCACTCAAAGGCAACGCCATTGCCAAGGACGCCGCAAAAAAGGCTTTGGCATTGACACATAGCCCCCCCGATGACACCGAGAGCAGAAAGGTAATACACAACAAAACTTTGTCCATCTAATCCATTTAATTGTGTGAAATGGTCTTGACACCATATATTGTTTCTGAATTTATGCAGTGCAAAATCGAGACACGCTGCTCAACAAAGCAATTAGCAAAGGTCTGCGTAGCAGTGACCCGCGAACAGTGGGAAGATGTTGTGTCGATGGGTTTTGGCCCATTGCTGGACATAGAGGGTGGTCAGGTAGACCACCCTTTGTTGCTGGCCTTGGCCGACTCTTACGACCTTAACAGTCACTTTCTTAACACTCAATTAGGGAGGGTGGATGTTAAAACCGAGCTAATTGGCGATGCACTAGGGTTGTCATACCACAGTAAGTTATCTGTATATATTTTGATTTTTTTTTTTATCTCTTAAGACAAACACGCACGTTGATTATGACCGTGTTACCAATATTTTTGTGCAGGGGCGCGATTCACTAATGTCGAGCCCGAACATGTTGCGGTGTTAGCCCTGTTCAAAAAGCAAACCCTCATCCAACTTATATCAATGGTGAGGGAGAACCCCGTTAGGCCGACCTTTCGGAGAGCATTTTTAATTGCAGCATTAAAATGCTTTTTGTGCCCAAACACTTGTCCGATGTCAAGTCTGGCATACTTGGCGGCGTTACAATTGGAGTAGCTACATCCATGAGTATATCGTAGACGGGATCCGGCAGTACCAGAGAAACAAACTTAAGACAATAAACGAGTGCTTGTATGTCTTGGAGGTAATATGTGTGCCATGCATCTACTATTATTGATAAGTTAGCATATTCAATTTTCGAAAATGTCATAGAATTTTGTGTATGTTAAAGTTTGTCTGCTCTTTATACTCTGACCATAAAATTTGTGTAAAGTTTGTGCAATAACTCACATAAAGTTTGTGTATATGTTACTGTAAAGTTTGTGCACTTAACTTTATGATGTAATGTGTGTCACCAACACTCCCACTTGCCCAAACAAGGTCCTATACTTCCACAAGTACAAGTTCGGGCCTTTCGACCTACTCAATGATCCACTCCCACCATGGATAAGGTATTGGACGTACGGTCGATTAAAGGAAATAATGAAGATGGAGAGGAAGGGCTAAGTGGTGAGCACATTTATACCTGACTGTTTTTTGTTTTGCTTCATCTAAACAATTTACTAAGGTGCAATTGTTTATTTAAAAGTGATTCCAAGAAAATTTTCCCCCGGAGACAAAATTATGCAGAGAGCTGACATCGGCTCCAAAATACCAGGGCAAGGAAAACTACATCCTAATTGGGAAGGCCCATACCTGGTGACGGAAGATCTGGGACACGGAGCTTACAAGTTGTCATCCCTTGAAGGGAAAATCATTCCATGGACATGGAACGTGTAACATCCCGCTTTTTCCCTTAGTAAAGACTTTCTAAAATTAAATAGGGGAAATAAGTTTATGCACGAGATTATGGGTTAAAATGTCTGTAGAAGAAATTCTGCCCAGTTTCTGAAAATTCTGCAGACACTCAAACGGATCCTTTTTGTCCTCTAAGTACAACAGTGTATCTAAGGTATATGTAAAATATAAGGTCACGATTGAAAGTTCACAAATACCTTAGATTAATTCAAATTAATCCTTAAAAAATTAGATGATCACAAGGATGTGATCAGAATATTTTTCGGATGACCGTGCGCGAAGTACCGAGACAGTTAAACGACCAAACACGATCAAAATTGATCAGCGTTTGGCCTTGAAAAATTTTGGGCCAAGAACCGGCCAAGAGAGAAAAAGTTACACGGCCAAATTGTCTTCCAAATGGCCTAGTCAAAATTCAAAGCAATTATGGCATAGATAACTCATATGGTGACTAAGCACCTATGACATCATAATTAATCTAATTTTGGAGGAAAAAAATGTGCTAGCTTCTTCAAGAAGCCAAGAAACCCACGGCCATAAGGGCCTATAAATGGCCATGGGGTTTCTTCAAAATGAAGAGAACTTGTGAGGGTTTGGTGAAACTCTGCCGGTTTATGCACTCCGCCGTTATTTCGCCTAACTGAAAACACCATAGTCTCTGCCTAACCCAAACCCTAACTTTCCCTAACATTTCCTATAAGAAACCACCCTCTATCCTCTTAGTTAAGAAGCCCCATTTCTAATTTCTAAGAATTCTCCCAGTAGCAAGAAGCGCAAGTTGTCAGACTCGTGGAGCTTTCTGCAAGATTGTGACGAATATAGTCTCCAAGTGGGTAACCGACTTATCCACTGTCTATGTGGTTTCATGATTAGATCTATATGCGATTAGGATGCCTCCTATGTGATTTTGATGTACATGTATGTTGTTGATGATTGTCTGGATCTGTTGGTGCTGTCTGTGATTCTATCAGAATTTAGGAACGCCTAAGACAGAAATAGGCATATGACATGATTTTGACGGGAACTATATGCTGAGATTTTTATCATGAAAAACTAATGTTATTTTTGGATTCTACACGAAAAATTGAGTGGGGATGTCAAGTTTTATAATTTTTGGAGTCCCCGATGAATTTCTCAGCAAACAGGCAGAAAACCGGATTTTTAGGAAACAAGGGTAAAATGAGAAATTCGTGTTTTGGGCTGAAAAACTGGGTTGATTTTCATGAAATATGGGTTTAGAACTATCAAAAATCTTAAGTGCAAGTCTTGAGTCCGTCGGGTATTTGAGAACAAAAATTCCAAAGAAAACAAGGCGTTTACGGGGGCGAAATGGTAATTTTGGGAGAAAGGGTAAAATTGGAATTTCGTGATGCTGAGGTTTTTAGACATGAAAAATGATCTTAGGGCTATCAAAAACCTTGGGGCAAGGTCTTGGACCTCTCCAATTTCTGATTAGTAATTTCTGACAGAAAACAGTCGCATGCTTCGTAATTTTTAGAATAACTACTGAATACGTTTGTTTATGTTTATTATATGTTTAAATATGAGATGTTGAGTTATGTATGTTCTATGTGTTATGTGTTACACGAATATGTGAATATGTGCCAGATATGCTATGTGCTTCATGAATAATTTGTTAGGAAAGTATGAATTTATGATGGAAATGATATTACGAACATGAAAAGTATGTTTATTGTTGTTAAAAATGGATGACGAATGATGGAAGAAATATTTCAAAGATTGACTTCAAGGAAACTTGTGGGACATGGAAAAATTGCAGGAATTAGGAGCTGAAATTCACCAGGTGACGCTAAGCGGCCTGACCGAAGTTCAGATTCTCTATTTTACAACTTGTCGTTTTCTGAACACAAAAACTTTTCTCAAACCTAGTTTTTCACACTGCTTGCAATTATCCATGGATCTACTAATTTTACTAAGTATGCAAGACATATGAACTGTTGACTGGCTATATGAATTGTTGACTGGCCTTATGAACTATTGACTGGTTTTATGAACTGTTGACTGGCTATATGAATTGTTGACTGGATATATGAACTGTCGACTGGATAAATGGACTGTTGACTGGAAAAGGAGTAGGGCATGACGTCATTAAGTCCCAAAAAGGAACAAGGAGGTTAAATGATTCTTTTCTTAGCTGTGCGGGGAGCCGGCAAGAAAGGCAAGCTGAACCCTGGGCATATCGCGTCCCTAGCATAAGGACGGGGTAGGGACCCCTCGCCATCCCTAGCATAAGGATGGACTCTCCTATCGTGAGCTACTTAGGTTAAGCGCTGCCCGGTCCTCACGATACTAAGACAAAAATGAAGGTTGTGGCGGTAGGCCACCTCTACGGGGGGGTTGAGCTTGAAGTATGTGCTCTAAGTGATATAACTGTATATAAGTGGATGTGTGAGGAAGCTTATAATTAAAATGCGCACGGTTATAAGTGGACGCACATGGAAGCTTATTTTGTGATTATGTGAATTATGTGATTATATGTGATTTAGGAAGTGAGGTAGAGAACAGATGACTTAGTTAATGAAGAATAGGTTTCCCCCAGTCACATAGTAAACTAGATAAAGCTGCTTAGGCTTAGCATGGATTTTAATAAATAGTAGGTATATAGTATAATTGTGACACCTAGAGACCCCCTGAGCGGCGGAATCATAATTGAGTTTAAAATAAGTAGCGAGACCAGAGGTTACCCACTGAGAAAGCAGTGTTCTCACTCCTCACTCCTTTATGGTTCCAGGAGCGAGCAATGGATACACACACGGTAGACCCCGACTCGGTAGTTCAACTTACTATGCTGTTAGACCTTAGCATCGGTAACATACTCGAGACAAACGTGACACCAACCTCTGCTATGTCTGGGAGTTATCGACTAGAGTGCGATGTGGATTTTGGACCCCCATCTAGTCCTTACCCAGCACCTGAACCAGCATTGCCTTCGATTCCCGAGGATCCGGCAGATCAGCCTCCTACAACCCCAACAGAGGATAGTGAGCCAACACCTTATGACAAGGACGTGGAGATAGACCCCCGTTCAGTTACTTTGGTGCCTAGGACTCAACGTTGTGCTAGGAAGAGGGTTCCCCGCCTCCATCACATATATCTAGCAGCACAGACCCACGACCATGAGGCAGGACCGTCACGGAGCCCAGCAGGACCTTCCAGGAGCCCATCGGATCTACCTACCCCCAGTCCACCCACTACTGTGGAGGAGACGGAGTCAGAGGAGGAGGGTTCTCTAATCCGTACACTCACAGGCGAAGAGGACCCAAACGAGGCCGACCCCATGGAGGAAAATCCAGAGGAAGACCTGGAAGAAGATCCGGAGAAAGATCCAAAGGAGGACCTTCCAGGCCAGGATGACGCTCCTACCCGAGATTCGGAGCCAGAGAGTGGTGATATAGCTAGATGCCCGACTTGTGATAGTAGGATTGTATAGACGGACTCAATGGAGTAGCTTCCATCAGTCCTTAGCCGTAGTTACGCTAGTTAGCTGTAAATGCTAGTACTTGTACGTGTATTGTATTACTATGTAAATTATGAGACGTGAACGAATATGATGAAGGACCACTTGTTTGCTTTACTTACTATACATGCAAGTTTCTACAAAGAATCATATAGAATAGTACCCGTTGGTATGACTATCTTCGTTATTCTTTGTTTAGTTGTTCAGTATGGCTCCTATTTTATGTACTTCCATATAAAAGAGAAAAATTTCAAAAAGGTCCATATTTCTGGGTAACTGTATTTTTAAGACCCATAAGCGGGACTAAGTACTATCCCAACCAAAGAGATAACAACCTAGTCGGCAGGTTTGCGACTTAAGCGTGGACTAGCTAGCTAGGGTGTTTCAGAACGCAGCCAACCTCAGGCTATTTTACATTTAACTGTGATTCACTCATTGTACTAACTTTTGAGCGATGAAATAAAACACAGGAATAATCACATTCTTCTGAAAGCTACACACAATAATGGCCAAATAGCACTAAAACTTGCGGATGGGAAATCAAATCCAGAAATGACCAATTGACGATAAACCCAGTAAAAACCACAGAACATAAAAAAGCAAACCCGGTAAAATAACCGATGTAAATCAAAACCCGGTAATAACCGCAGAACAAAAAATAAACCCGGTAATAACCGTGGAACAAAGCCAAAAGAAATACAAAATGAAAAATCAAACCAAGTCCACAAAATACGATTGATACCAACATTTTACAAAATGTCCCCGGAAACTACATTGACTCCAAACTACAAAATATGGGGGAGAAAACACCACCCACAAAAGGCCCCCACGAAAGGACAGCTACAAATCCTGGATAGTCCCAGGCTCATGATGAAAATACTTATCAAGAGACACCACGCTCCAATCCACCTCAGGGGCTAGATGCTTAACCTGACCCATCACAGTTTCAAAAGCGGCATCAACAGCCTCCTTCAATAACTACAAACAAGCATCATACTCCTGTTGAGCCTCCGCGCACTGTGCCATGCAAGAGTCATACTCCCCTTTAGCAACCTCCACCTCCTGCTTCATAACTTCCACCAGCGCAGACTTCTCCTCAGCCAAAGTCTCCAACCTCTCATACTTCTCCTCTGAAAAAAGCCAACTACGCCCGCAGCCTCCTGATCTCTGCTTCCATAGCAGTTTTTTCCTCCGAGTGAAGTTCCACATCCTTCTTAAGCTCCAGATTTTCCCTCCAAAGCCCTTCCACCTCTTCAGGATCAGCACTGTGGTCAAAGGCATACTTGAGCAATCTAGTAGCCTTTCTCAAAAGACGGAAGCTCCGAGCAAAAGCCTAACCCGCGAAAGCCCCTTCCAGGTGTCCTCGCGCTTCCTCATACAGATAACTCTTGTCAGCAATCCGAATAAAATCCACACTCTTAGGCCACGCCCGAGCACGGGTACTCGAGAGATGACCACATCCCGATCGAGAAGGGCTTCATCGAGCACTGCTACGAGCACGCTTCCACAGAGGCTGATCATCCTCTGTCTCGAACGGCTCCTAAGAAATCTCTACGGGCTCAGGACAAGAGCGCGGGACCTCAACTGCAGCCTTCAGGGCGCGGAGTTCCTTGGTGGCGGACCAGTTCAGACAACGGTTAAGTTCCTTCATCCTTTCTCTAGCCGCCATGTTTCCGCGGATTCTAACACCTGCAAAGGAACACCACATGTTAATACAAAGTATTTACACTGCAAAGCTAAAGCAACAGACAATGGCTACCTAAATTGGTTTCCACGTCCAGCCCTTCCACGATCTCCCTTATGTTCAAAGGGTCGTCCTGCGCTAACGCCAAGAAAAATTCTCTCTCGATAAGCTCCTCCTCGGATAGCGTATCAGGCCGGTGATGATGGATCTTGTTGTTCCAGTAGCAAGACACACCAACTACGGTGTCTTGATCACCCTCCCGAAAGGCCCTCGACCGAGGAGTAGCAAACACTTTAAAATATTTCCACTTGAATTATTGGTAGGACTCCTCCCACCGCGAAAAAAGCCTCGTCCCGGGGACACCCTTGAACGTGTGCCAAATCCTATACCTAAACCTTGTCCCCGAAACTATCCCCCCTTCGGATTTATCAACGTAAACAAACTCAGAAAAGTTTTCGCATATGGCTCAACTTCTGCAACACCGCACACCACTTCAAATCCGCGGATCAAAGCCCAACCATTGGGATGAAGTTGTGTAGGGCTAAAAGCACACAACCTCATCAACTCCCGTTCGAAGCGAGTAAAAGGAAGCCTAACGCCCAGCCGCGCAAACAATACCTCATACATCCATAAGAAGTGAGGGGAGTCACTATGCCTCAACATACAAACCCTCTCGTCCCCAAAAGCCTCCTCTAACCTATAATCATGATCCTCTACCCCCTCCTCAGTCAACTCCAGGGCCTCGGTTAAGTCCATAATATGCTCCCCCCGGATGATGGAAGGAACGACGACAGCCTCAGGGTCGATTTACCCATACGACAATCGCTCATGGGACCCTCTCAAAGGACGCACCCTCCTCAGTTCTTGAAAGTTTTTCTTCAATTTCCCCATTAATGAAACCCCAGATTATTGAAAAAGAAAGAAAATAAAGACTAGCATCGACCAGAAGCCCAGAACCCCTAAAGATATGGCTAAAACCCCAGAACCATATGGCACAGAAAACTACAGCGACCAAACGCGACATAAAAAATAAAAGAAGGAAGAGAAAGCAAAAAAGGAGAGGGCACTCACCGAGAGTATCGCGGCGTACGCAGCGCCCTCACAGAAGCAACCACCAGCAAAAGCCTACAACACCACCCGAACGAAATGAGCAAAGAAGCAAAAACAATAACAAAGAAAAATAAGAAGGAGGAAAAAATGAAGAACAACGGCAAAGACAAAGAAAGAATTAAATAAGAAACGAATAAATCAAAACGACAGGGGGCCTTCTAAACGGTGGAAATCGAAGAGTTTTCCTTCCAAAAGATAACTAATCATTACCTCTGTACCAGCACACACGTGGCGTCACAGGAAGGGTCCTATCCCCTAGCCTGCAACGCACCCCTAGGGGTCACATCGCACAGCACCCTAGAAGTTCAAATCCCCAACCGTCACGTGCACCGCGACAAGCAGCCCCCCAAACACAGGTACATTTACATCCGAGGAATACCCTTACCTCAGAACTCGATGTTCCACTTCGCGCCCCGAGCTGGGGGGCTCCTGTTACAGACTGGGCCTTGAAGGCCCACCTCTCGAGTCCGATACCCTCCACGGATCAATATGACCCGCCTACAGTGACCCGACACCTGATACGCAGCGAGAATCACTCCACGTGGTCACCACCTGACTTCGCGCCCGAGATGGCTCCCCCCAGCGGAAATCACGCTGTGACCACCAACCACCCAAGTATTTAACTCGGGTCAGCTCACCAGGTATGCTCAAGTCTCAAGACTCACACTTTACCCGTGAAACCAAACCGTCTGTTAAACGGAGTTCTGCTCGGTTTCGGACGATTCCACAAACACTAGAACAATCCCTTTTAGGTCCGTTTAGCCAGTAGAACTGAGTAGAAGGCCTCAAGTCTTGGGAAACCATACCTCATGGGGGAAAGACTACAAAATCCCTAGAATTAACCCCAAACCGCTACTAGGAAGGTTTGGCGATCGCTGAAACGGGACCGGGTGGGACCCAAATCTGAATTGACCACGTGGGTAATCAGATTTTCCAAGAAAAAATATTAAAATATGGGTCACTATTCATTGATTTGACCTGATGTGACCTTATAATTATCTAAAATAATTAATTAAGAAATTAAATTAGGAAAGGGTAAAATAGTAATTTTAGCCAAAATTTTTGGACAAAATTGCCCTTGCCTCCACGGCCTCCCTCCCCATTAAATACCCCCTCATTTCCTTCATTTTTCACATATTCACATCCTTACCAAAACTCTACCGGAAAATCGTTTGGTTTAGAAACCCTGTTGAGATCAGGACACCAGTTCAGGAGGTTGTGCACCTAGAGAACTTCCATCATCCCCAACCTTCTCTACTCCTCTCTTAAGCTCTAAGAAGGTGGGTAATCCTAAGCTAGCTCACCTCCTTGGTGGCTCTATGTGTTTGTTGATTGTATGCTTATATTATGCCTTATGCTAGAAATGCTTGGTTAGGATAGGTAGATGACTTTGCTATGATTTCCTATGTTTTCTAAGTTAAACATGACTGTATGGTGATGGTTGGAACCTGGGGTGAAGCCTAAGAAGTGGCCATGGGAAACGGTTTAAAAAACAACAAGAAAACAAAAGAGGAGCTTTAGTCACGACCAAGGCACTGAGCGGCCCATAGGGACCGCTGAGCGGCCTGGGTTATAAACCTTGGAAAATTGTTTTGAAACTGATCTGTAACTAAGTTGACTCCAGGTGGCGCTGAGCGGTGCCAGTGGGCGCTGAGCGGTACTCATGGGCGCTGAGCGGCCTGAACCGTGGTGGCTTCATGGGATTCAGTTTATGAAAGTTTATGAAAGTCGGGTTTTGACAGATGTTTTATGCTGCCTGGTTCCAACACTCCTATGCCCAAATGATTTATATTTAGATTACGACGTGATTACGTGGTTATGTGTTTATGTGTTTGAGCAAGCATGCATCATGAGGATAGATTACTAGAGGTCATTGCTTAACGAATGGTTAATGAATGAAGATGAGAATGAAATTTAGGAACAAGAGCATGATGAGAAAGATAAATGTGCATATGAAAGAAAAGAATAATGATACGCATGACACGTGATGAAAGAATGAATGAATGATGATACAATCTGCTTCCGGCTTAGCCACGAGGGTGGTCCCTCACCACCCGGTAAGGGGGTGACGTCAGGTTGGCCCGGGAAACAGACAGAAAAGGCAGGTCGTACACCACCATGGGGACGACGATCCTGAGGTGTACGAGGGAGTATTGGGACGAGGAATGGTTATGATGAATGATATGATTTCATGCATTGATACCGTGCCCCATCGGCATGATGACCCGCTACATAGATACCGTGCTCAGAAATGTGCATGATGAAAGATACCATGCTCGAAGGTAGCATGATGTCCCGTGCCTGGCAAGCATGGTGGAAGGTTACCACGCAACATATGCGTGATGACTAGTTGTGTCTGTCAGCATACGTGTTTATGTGGTTACATTATGTAACACCCTAGGTTAGCAACTTATGCTTAAGTCATAATTTGTGTCCGCTAGGTTGTTATCTGATGTGTGGGAGTACTGATAGTCCCTACTTTGCTTTGGAAAATACTCAAGTTAACTAAAAATAAGGACCCATTTTTTTCTTTTAAAACATAATATATTCGTCAATCTAGAGCCATGCGTTTGGACTATTTTGAGTCCCGTATAGTCGTACCACAGATAAATGCGTGCGTTGTCTGTCATACATGTACATACATAAATAATGAAGTAAACCATACAACGTGGGTCAGACAACCAATATCATACATGTCAAATAGTCATAGATGCATAAATATGGTGCTAATACATCAAAGGGCGAAACATACCCTAAGCCCGATTAAACTATCAGGGATACCAAATAGAATGCAATAAAAATACAAATAAAGCTGGGACTACTAGCAAAAAGGGTGGCCTCTGATGACAGGGTAGGAATATAGTGCTGGTCAGGTCTCGGGCTCGTCCTCGCTGAACTCCTCCTCCGGATCCTCCTCGGGGTCCTCCTCTGGATCCTCCTCCGGTTCTGACTCCTCTGGCTCGTACACCGGCTCTGACTCGTCCTCCTCGTCATCCTCCTCCATGGCTATCAGAGGATGCTCCTCCTCGGGTGAGGAAGGCACGGGTACATCCGGCGGGTCTCGGGGGCCGTAGGATGGGCCTGCCTCGTGGCTGGGAGAACGAGGTATGAATAGCTGGCGATAGTCTCTGGCCGTCCTCATCCGTGACGTCTGCTGGTAAGCCTTGGGCGGTCGTAGCCTCACCGAAACTGGGTCGACCTCCACGTCCTTCTCGTACGGGATGGGCTCGCCGTCGGCGGGAGTCTCTGGCTCGGGAAGTACAGGTGGCGCGACTCGACGAGGTGTGGGGCGATTCACTACTAGCACTGACCAAAGCTCTGCCTCCTCCCCTGTCTCAGGGTCTACAATCCTAAATCTGCTGCGCAAGATCCGCCTCTTCCTCGGCGGGGACGTCATCTATCTCGCCTGAAGCCATAAGTGAGTGGGGGTGAGAACAGTGGTTCTCAGTGGTGAACTATGACTAGGGCTCTGGTTGCTCACTTATGCTCCGGCCGTCCGGGAGATCTCTAAGTGTTCATGCATCTAGACATCCTACCAGTTATTTCTTGCCTAAGTTCCTGGGCGGCTTTATCTAGTTACTAGGTGACAGGGAACTAATCTTTCTTACTAAGTTCTCGTGCTTTCTATCCTTGACCGTTCTGACACTACTACACATATACGTATGCCCGGTGACCTTGCCCCATGCGTTCCTTGTGAGCATGGTGACATGGTCGAGACATCGCGACGCTTTAATCACATAGGTATGTATGCAAGGTGATCGTGTCCCATGCGTTCCTTGTGAGCCTGGTGACGTGATCGAGCCCCATGCGTTCCTTATGAGCATGGTGACGTACACAATGCCTGCGTTCCTTGTGAGCCTGCTCTTGTGCACTATGCATGAACTTTCACTTTTTAAGTAACTGGTACCATTTACTTTCTTTCTCTTACGCATACCAGCTCACCCGGGTTAGCGTCTTCTCATTCATCATATCTCATTATCATATGCACTTTATCTTTCTGTACTGTTCTGGTTCTTACATTCATTATCATCTTCATTCATTAGCTTTAGACATAACATAGCCTCTAGTGATCTGTCCTCATGATGCATGCAAGACTCAATACTCATATTCTTGTGCTTGGCACCCTTAGGTGGCTCATAAAATAACATCATAACTTATCACATAAACTTCTACTGCTAGGTGCTTGTTGGAATATAATGGACCTCGGAAACCTTTCTCGGAAACCACTCTCAACTTCCGGGAACCTCCGCGGAACCCACTAGGTTACTCTATGGGATCTCTCAGTGTCAGGGGGTCTCCGCAGAACCCGTCTGGAACCGCTGCTGACGCTAGTCATAACTTCAGGAACCCGTCCAGCCGCTCTAGGGTACCTCCGCGGAACCCAGCGGTCACCACTACTGGTACTCACTCGGTCCACTCTCCAGGGAGTCACTCATCACTCCGGGTACCCTCCGCGGAACCCACTTAGCACTACTCTCGATGCCCACTTAACGCTCTTCGCGTAACAGACTCAGCTTTCCAGGGATCCTCCGCAGAACCCCACTCAACACCATTCCTGGTGCCCACTCTTCGCGCGATCCTCTCGGCTCTCCAGGGCTCCTCCGCGGAACCCTACGTAACACCATTTTGGGTGCCCACTCAGCAACTCCATGTAACCTCCTCCATACTTCAGGGGATCCTCCGCGGAACCCGCTCAGGAACTCTCCAGGGAACTAAGCAACTCTATTGGACCACTCTAACACTCTAGGGAACCACTTAACGACTCTAGGGAATCCACTCCACCACTCTAGGGCATCCTCCGTGGAACCCTCTAAGAAACCACCCTGGGGTCCTACACGGAATCCCCGAGCTAACACTTCTGGGCTCTCGCTCAACTCTCCGGGTACTCCTCTCAGCGTTCTTCAGGGATCCTACGCGGAACCCTTCCGCACCATTCATAATGTACATTCTGCACATTTTTCGGGGAACTACTCACTACTTCATGTGTCCTCCGTGGAACACCTCCGGTCGCCACTACCTACGCCCGCTTATCCACTAGACTCCTTTCAGTCCCTTCTCCGTGGAAAACTCGGCGCCAGTTCCTGCCTTGTTTTCTCTCGTTCTCTTACACTTATCCACGCTCAAACCACATATTCCAACAGTACCAGAGAAACAACGTAAATATTCAAGAATCATGAAACAACATAAATACATCTAACATGCACAGTAATATTTGTACTCATGGCATTTCTAGATTTTTCTCACTCAAAACACACATACACAAAACATGCAATAAACATCCCATAGACAGGGGTGATGATACTACCCACTTGTAGAAAGCTTGGTGGTGGTGGTGGTGAAGTTTAAAGTGAAGTCCACAAGCCTTGCTGCCTCCTAAAGCTTGAGCTTCCTTTCTTCAAGGTAAGAACCTTGCACAATGAAGAGGATGATGTTGTTCCTCTTGCTTTTTGTTGAAAGAAAATGAAACTAAAATGAAGAGACTTGAGGGCTGTGATTTTCGGTTTTGTGGGAAGTGGAAGGAGAAGGAAGTGTGCTTGAACTCTTGAATGTTTGGTGGTGTGTTTGAAGAATGAGAGAAAAGTAAAGGTCTCTTGGGGCTTTGGGGAGAGTTCTCGATTTTGAGAGCTGATGGTGAGGGAGATTACTTGTTTCTTTGGGTTTAATAAATGTGGTGAATAGTGGGAGGTATGGTGCATGATGTGATTAGGCTTTGAAGTGTAAGAAAGCATGGTGATGGGAAATGTGGAAGCATGATTTAAGGGATGATTTTTGTCCCAAAAATCTCTTCAAAAACCGTGCAGCCCTTCCTCTTGCAACAGCTAAAATTTTATTTTTTTCCAATTCCGGTTCGCTCGTGTTTTATCGCTCGCAGTGTCGGTACGTCGCGCACGGTTGTCCGAAAAATATTCCGTTTATACCGTCGCGATCCTCTAATCCTTCCCTACTTAAGAGTATTAATATTTAAGGATGTTTTGTGAATTTTTCTCCGGAAGAGTATTTTCACAGACACCATTTTCGCGTTAGAAAATCCTGTCGACGAACAACGGTCATTCGGTTGTCGGCCGGACTTCATATCGCGACATATCTTATTCCCTAGGAATATTCTACTTAATAATTTCTCATTTTAATTCTCTAATCATGATTAGAAAATTAATTTAATGATTGTATTTATGATTATTTTTCTAAGAAAAATTGGGGTGTTACACATTACGACGGTTAGGAATAGAATCGTGAGAACCTAGATAAGAAAGACTAGTTCCCCGATCACTTAATTAATTAGATAAAGATGTTCAGGATATTAAGCAAAGATAATAACCAGTAGGATTTTAGTATGCATGATCACGTAGAAACCCCTGAACGGCCTGAAGGATAATCGAGAAAATGAACGGTTGATAGTGCTAAGGAACCCCACTGAGGACTATGTGTTCTCACCTCCACTCGGTTATGGATCCAGGTGGGCATAGCAAGGCGATTGACCCGAGGGACGCCTGGTAGATGGCAGAGGACCACGGAGCGGAGCTGGAACAGCATGACGTGCCTTCACGCACCCAGACAATAGATGTTTTGTATTATGTTTTATGTCTTTTATACATTTTGTGTAAATATCTAGTACTAAGGCTATGTGTAATTATGGTTTGGGACCTTGATTGTAATTATATATATACACCTACTCTTCATGTTCTACTTCGATTATTAGCGACTGTTGTTATATGTTATCTTAATCACGCACGGCTCCTAGTTTATAAATTGATAATGCACACGAACGATTTTAGAAATGGTCCATATTTTGCGTATAAGATATTTGCAAAGGTAAAAGTAAGGGCTAAAGGTAACCCGATACAAAGGATAACAGCCCTATGAGCATTGCTTATGACTATGGAAGTGGGCAGTTAGCATGGGTGTTACATGCTCCACGGGCTGAGAATGTACTTTGTTAGAATTTCCATAACTCTTTCGACATCGAGCACACACAAACAATGTCGGTAGATGGTCCCCCTTGACTCAAAAAGTCAGCACTGACATCCGACATCATTCGAGTCTCTGTCGAACAACACATCATAAGACACATCTCTTACCTTACCATTGACCTCGACTTCTTCAGCAATGATGTAGGTTAGTTTAGTTCCTTGCTTGTCTTTAATAAATGTGTTGCAGTTTACCTTAGCTCTAAACTCAGTTTGTACCTTGCGGTACTTGTCATGTGTGTGTACTCCGATTGAAGTTGCTTCTCAATCAAGGATGTCGTCACACACGGGAATATTGTCTTGTAGCTAGCAACATCTAGCTCAAGCTCCTTTTGGACCTTCGATGCAAGAGCATTATCATATTGCTTGACAAATTGCTCCAAGCTATTCTTTGGGTTTAGATATCCATCAAAGAATGCACGCATGCTCTCGCTCCTCTATGTGCTCCTCATTCCAGCCCAAAATTCATTGTTAAAGTATACTAGAACTCATCTGTTGCGTTCATTGTATAGACCTGATGTACAAAAACATTAACATAATAAGTGCACAGGAATTATCAACAGGTCAAAATCTGACAGAAAGTGTGCATGGCCGTCAGTGCACAAACATTATCACGTGTACAACACACATTAATACTACATGTGCACAAGCTTTATCTGACATAAAATCTGATTATACCTAAAATTGATTATACATAAAGTGTAGCAAATTTAACACCTAAACCCTGATGTACACAAACATTAACATAATAAGTGAACACGAATTACAAAAACCATATGTACAAACAAAATATCAAAAGGGCAAAATCTAACAGAAAGTGTGCATTGCATTATCAATGCACAAACATTATCACGTGAAAAGCACAAACATTAATACAACATGTGCACAATCTTTATCTGACATAAAATCTAATTATACCTAAAATTGATTATACATAGAGCGTAGCAAATTTAACACCTAAACCTTGATGTACATAAACATTAACAAAATAGGTGAACACGAATTTGACAGAAATATCAAAAAGGCAAAATCTGACAGAAAGTGTGCATTGCATTAACAATGCCCAAACATTATTACGTGTAAAGCACAAACACTAATACAACACATGCACAATCTTTATCTCACATAAAATCTGATTATACCTAAAATTGATTATACATAAAGTGTATCAAAATTAACATAAAATTAACCAAAAAAAATTGAGAAAAAAGTATCATCCAACCACTCATTTTCTTCGAGTTTGTAGTTTGTTAAGAATGCAAACCACCCATCCTTAAAATCATGGGCAGATAATGTTTCCCACACAATGTTTTTGAGCTCAGCCTTGATCTCAGCATATTGTTTGCACCCCTTCAGTTTTTCTGGTATCTTTTTTATAATGTGCCAAATGCACCATCAATGTCATGTGCTAGGCATCGCAATTTCAATCACATTCTGCATCGCTTTGCATTGATCTGTCAATATACCGTTTGACTGCCTCCCCGACATACATTTAACCCAGCATTCAAAAAGCCACACGAACGTCATTGTGTCCTCCCCCGATAGCAATGTACAAGCAACATTGACGTCCATGGTGGTTAACACCTACAAACGACATACGATACCTATTTATGCCATACGTTGTGTTAAACAAGACCACGTCGCCAAAGTTTTCATGAGTCGCTCGCCTCCTTACATCTGTCCAGAAAACATTTTTAATCTAGTTTTCATCATCAACCTCAACATTATACCAAAAGTTGGGATTCTACTCCTTCATTCTTACAAAATATTCCATTAGAGCTTTTGCATCTCCATTCTCTAGAACAGCACGTAACTCTCTGTTAACGTAATTTCTAACATCTTTTTCAATGAAGTTTAATTCCTCGTGATCGCCATATTGTTGCATAAGAGTTTAGTATGTCTCGTTCACTCTGACACCAGATCTGTCATGTAACTCAATTATCTGCTTTACATGCATGTTAATGCTTCTGTTTTCCTTGAAAAGCCTTGCTTTTGAAGGGCTCACTTCATGTGAATGTGCATTAACAACGTTCCTTATCACCTACAACTTAGAATCTCCATTTTGTACCTTTGATACAGATATCCTCGCTCCACATTTAGCCGTTGATGTTGGATTAGTTTTATCAAATGTTGGTATTTTGGAGGATCGACACCCTTCCCTTGTACATGATAGAATTTGGTACTTGATTTGTTTATCTTCCGTAAATTTGGTACTTCTTATCCTCCGTGTAAATCCAATACTCTTAGCATACTTGGCATAGAAGTCTTTCACTGCCTCCAATGTGTCAAAGCGCATGCCAGTCTTTGGCACCTCTTCCTCCTCAACAACAACTGAACCTGTGGCTTGTATGCAAATAATGTTTGTGTAGTACATCAAATAATGTTTGTACAGAAACTCATATAAAGTTTGTGCACCTGTCATGCATCAGATTTTGCATAATATTAAACCTATAGTTAAGTATTATGCATATCAACAAATGTTTATTCATGATAGCATATGGGCATTGATAGTTATAAAATTGAATGTGTCAAGATGCAAATCTTCTTCCTCAAGCAACAGAAACTGTGGCTTGTTGGATAATGTTTGTGCACTGCATCATATAATATTTGTGCACAAACCAATATCATGTTTGTTCACCTCTATAATACATCAGATTCTGCATAATGCTTATATCACATCATCTAATGTTTATTCATGATAATATATAAAAGTTTGTGTCGCATGTTTATAATGTATGTACATTAATTGTTGTAAGGTTGAGAATGTGTCAACTGCACCTCTTCTTCCTCAACAACAACAGACCTGTGGCCCGTTGAACAATGTTTGTGCATGGGTTCATATAATGTTTGTGCACAGACTCATATAATGTTTGTGCAATTTATAATACATCATATTTTGCATAATGAATTGTGCATATCACATCAAGTATTGTTTATTCATGAGAATATATAAAAGTTTGTGTCACATGTTTATAATGTATGTGCATTAATTGTTGAAAGGTTGATAATGTGTCAAAATGCACCTCCTCTTCCTTAACAAAGACAGAACTTGTGACCTGTTGAATAATGTTTGTGCACGTAATCTTATAATGTTTGTGCAAAAATCCATTTAAAGTTTGTGCGCTCTATTTCTGTAATATGCATGTCAGTGATGAATTTGCATTAGAACGTATAAAACTTGAGTACACTAGAATTTCACAGAAACGTAAAGAACAAAACTCTCCATGGAAAATAAAAAAAAGCAGAAAAATTACCACGGTTTCTTGCATTGCCATTTTTGATCACCAACAAATTGCAATTAGGATTATCAACGATTGATTGTGGAAGTGCTTTCGATTTTAATGATGCTATCTACTAAAACGAGCTCGCATTTTTTGATTCTGTTGTGGTTACAGAGGATTTTCAGCTCACAATTCAGATTCTATTGTGATATATGGTTGAGTAAATCACGTTTGAGATTGATTACGTTAAGAAAACTCGCGTAAAAATACACGGTTTCTAAACAAGGAAAATATATTGTATTATGTATCAATTGTCATTCATGCTGTTGAAAACATGAGTGTATATATAAGGTTATGATTATCAGGGGTAACAGGTGCATTTCGGTACTTGGGACGTCCCTCCCCTTTCTATCCCCCAAAAATTTGCAGTTACTATTTTGCTTGCTCCCACTCCACTCTGCTTCACTATACTCATCAACCGTTGAGCTTCAACCGCCGTCTCTACCAGCGATCTCGTAGAGATGCTTAGGGCTCTAGTTCTCAAACGCTCCCTTCGTATTCCCCAACACCATTACCACCCTTCCACTCCTTCACATTCCCACCCTCTCCGAACCCTCCCCTCACTCACCGCCACCCAGCACCACCTACGCAGATTCTCCTCCTTTTCGTCGGAACCCGCGTCCTCCTCCGATGCCGAATTCCGCAGGTACGTGGGCTACACCGCCCTCGTCCTCTTCTGCGGCGTCGCCACCTACTTCTCCTTCCCCCTCCCGGAGAACGCCAAGCACAAGAGGGCCCAGATGTTCCGCTACGCCCCCTTGCCGGAGGACCTCCACACCGTCTCGAACTGGAGCGGCACCCACGAGGTCCAGACCCGCAACTTCCACCAGCCCGAGAACCTCGAGCAGCTGGAGAGTGTCGTGAGGGAGGCCCACGAGAAGAAGGCCCGGATCCGGCCCGTCGGGTCGGGCCTCTCCCCCAACGGCATTGGGCTGTCGCGGGTCGGCATGGTGAACCTGGCCCTGATGGATAAGGTGTTGGAGGTGGATAAGGAGAGGAAGACCGTGAGGGTGGAGGCTGGTATTAGGGTGCAGCAGCTCGTGGATGGGATCAAGGACCATGGCCTCACGCTGCAGAATTTCGCCTCTATCAGGGAACAGCAAATCGGTGGCATCATTCAGGTTTTCTATAATTTCTAGGTTTCTTGAGTTGGTCATATCAATTAAATGGGTGCATGACATGTATATATATCCCGGGAGAATGGATATCTATCTTTGCTAGCTTGCTTGTAAGTTCTTGAAACTATTCTATGATCAACTGCGGAGTCAACACATATGCCAACTGGTGCCTTGAAGTAACATATTCTGTGGCCGTCGAACCGTTTTCCGATTTCTCTTTGATAAAGTGTTAGTCAATCTCGATGTTCTTGGTCTTGTCGTATTTCATAAGAGAAACGCTTGAGCCTCCTGCATCTTAGCCTAATTATCCTCCTAACGACCCCATGATGACACTTGGGCTAAAATACAATGTTATTGCCAAGCGTCATACATAGATGTTGTTAGGAGGATAATTAGGCTAATGAGATAGGAGGCTCGTCCATTTCTCATTTCATAATTATGTGCAATCCTAATGGCTGATCTGTTATCACAACGCATTCATAGTTGCTTTATACTACTCTCAGGTCATCTAATATGATTTTCACCAATAGCTTCAATACTTGACTTAGCAACCTCACTTGGCTTCTTACTCCTCCATGTTACCATATTTTCTTCCAAAAACACGCAATTGTTTTAATGTTTATCTTCTGCTAATAATAGAACCATCATAGTCAGTATTGGTGTAGGCTTCCGTGGATAGATTTTCACCCCTTCTTTTATAGCAATCCCCTCCCTGATGTGGCTTTGAGGTGCTGCAACATCCTATCCACTTTTCGCATGTGCCATACCCTCAAGTCATGCATGAATTGGCTAACTATACTAACAACATGTGTTGCATCTGGACTGGTATGTGCCCTGTATATCGATTTCCTTACTGACCTCTGATATAGAATATTATCATCGCTGGGACTCTGTTCATCATTTCCTATCTGGTAAATATGTTCAATGGACACACCTGTAACCTTGAACCCGAGTTTTCTAGTCTCTTTGCAAAGATCTGAGATATATATCTTTTGAGAAATGAGGATTACCGTGTTTGGTGTAGTCAACCTAAACTTCAAGGAAGTACTTCAGCCATCCAATATCTTTTATTTCAAACTAAGTTGTTAATTTCTCTTTTAGAAGCTGCTTCTGAAATCTCAACTAAATCATCCTGTAATATACTTAATATACTGATGAATGAACATTTGCAAGCAGAACAATGAGTTAAATTCCAAGTGTATGTTTAAAAAAGGGTGCATGATCATCTTCACTTTGTATGATAGTGACACCATTGTCTTTGTGAATCTTCCAAATCAAGTACTAGGGACTACTTCAACTCATATAAGGCCTATTTCAGCCTGCACCCTTCCTCTAAATCTTCATGAAGAAAAGCATTTTTTGCATTAATCTTGTTAAATCCCACACAATACGTGGAGCAAGAAAAAGCAGGATTCTTATAGTATTTATCTTTGCTATTGGAGCAAGTATCTCCTCATGATCAATCCCATAGGTCTTTGTATATCCTTTCATAGCTAACCTTTCTTTATATCAGTTTACTGTACCATTAGATTGGTATTTCATAATACATTGTCACCTGCATCCCATTTCATAAATTCCGTCCCTCCGTATCATCGTTCATGCAAACCGTACTTCTTTGCTTTCTTGTGCTCTAGGTTGGTGCACATGGCACTGGTGCAAGATTGCCTCCTATTGATGAACAGGTTATTGCTATGAAATTGGTCACCCCTGCCAAGGGGACAATTGAGATCTCTAAAGAGAAAGATCCTGAGCTGTTTTATCTTGCTCGTTGTGGTCTTGGGGGACTTGGAGTTGTGGCTGAAGTCACCCTTCAGTGTGTTGATCGACAAGAGCTCGTGGAGCACACAGCTGTCACAAGCATGAATGAGATAAAGAAAAATCACAAGTAACTGCTTGCTGTTTTGTTTTATTTTTGTTGCATAGATTGATAAGCAAATATATTTAACATCTTTGCCACATTAATGTTCGTGCTGTTGTTTGTTACACAAAACTAAGATAAAATAAACCTTGCTAAGTTTACTCCCAGCTGCTTTAATAAAAATAAAAGAGTGACTCGATAGCACACAAGGTTCCCACAATTCTGGGGTTTGGGTGGTTAGATGCGTGCAACCTTAGCCCCATAAGTAGAGAGAATGTTTCTCTAACTAGAGCCTGTAACCACAATGTCCCATCTTATGCTAATAATTTAATTCTTCTCTGGATTTTGGTTTGCCCTTTTAGCTATACTGCTATAGGTTTCTGCCAACATTCAAGTTACTTACTATATCTTATCTGAGCACCTACCCTTGTTGCAACTGCTTGGCATGTGTTCTTTATTTATTTATTTATTTCGGTGCAGCAGTTTTAGGATTTCATCTTATATATATATAACCACTTGATCTAATTTTATAGATTGAATTTGTTGAAAGGGAAGAAACCAAAGAACCTTTGGCAAATGTGATTAACATATCAAGAGAATAAGTTGGAAATAACATTTGGAGTTTAAAAAGTACACTTAATAGCTGATCTTCAATTTTAGAGTTTAAAACATGTTGACTAAATGGAAAGAGGAGTGAGGTAAAGTTATTAAAACATGTTGACTAAATGGAAAGCTTGAGCGAGGTAAAATGAACTTGTTGAATTTGTCGGATGATAAAAGAGGACTGTAGGCTAAATTAGCTTAAAGTTCAATAGGTTGGATACTTTTTTGCCCATCAGCACTATATACAGTGCAATATGTGCTTAGTTTCAAGCATAGTTATCAATTGCAGATAGTGGCCCGGAGCGGTTGATCCCAAAAAACACCATAGCAGGGAGTAGGATGATTGCTATTTCATAAAATATAAATAAATATTGTGTAATTTATACTGCATACATACATATAAATGCTAACCACAAACACATACTTATGACTAATCAAAAGCCATAATCTATTCTCTATCGATCAATCTAATTCTAATGTATAAATCACTGGTAAAACAAACATGGAATATCACCAGGGAAATGATAAAATACGGAATCAAATTAAAATTAAAGTTAGGTCTCTGAGACTCAGATCTAAGAAAGAAATTAGAGAAGGGAGGAGCCAATGGGCAGAAAGCCAGCAACAAGGAAAGAGAAAGAAAAGCAGAGACAATAGAGGGAGGAGTAGAGGAAAAACATAGAGAGAGAGGAGAGAAGTTCAAGAACAAATACAAGAGAGAGAAGAGAGGTGTGGCCAGAGTGGGTCACCGGAATATCCAGCTGCAGTCTCTGGTGGGAGGAGTTGCTCTCACCAGAGAAAAGAGTAGAGATTGCTCTGTTTTTCACAATAAGCTGCATCGAAGATAGGTTGAAGAAGATGACTTTAAAGTGAGGGTACAAAAGACATTTCATCAGAATAAGTTAGGGTAAAACAAACATTTCATTAGAAAAAATGAGGGCAAACTGGAAATTTCAAGCAATTAAGTGAGGGCAAAATAGATCTTTCTGCAGCAAAAGTGAGGGTAGGAAGGTAATTCACCTTAAAACATTAACAAGTTAGGGTTTGGCTTGAAAATGAGGGCTGCTGTTTGTCTTCTGCAATTTGGCCGCTGATGACCTCCGAGATTGCAAAACGCTTTGCGGCGGACACTGATATCGCACCTCACCCATGTTCCGTGCCGCTATAGCACCGTGATCGATATCTATGGTAAGTGTAGGTAATTATGACTTGACTATTTCCTAAGACTCTGGGTTTCCATTTCAATGTCATGACTTCCACTATTTCCGATGCAATAATCACATGACTAAATATATTTAGTCACATGTTTTATTCTTAACAGAACTGATTCTAAATTGAAACTTCAAAACTGTTTTTCGAGTTGAATTATGCACATGAAGAAAGGACGAAGCAAAAAAGGGTACTCAACAAAGAGACATTTAGACATAGTCTGGTAAATGATACCTTTTACATTCAGAGCAAAGCAATTATAACATATAGTAATACAATCAAGTAAATATCCATTTTGACCATCCATAGATATACGCAGTATCACATTGGCCCTCCATTTATAAAGATATCATATTGGTCCTCCATTGAATTGGTCCTTCAATCTCACATGTTGGCCATTAAATTGATACTTAAGATGATTTAAACTTAGTCCTTGAAGGATTAGCTGAGGCCATTAACTATCATAGAATAACCAATTTGATGTCATGGATAAATGAGGGATCGATTTGGAGAACCAAACAATGTGTCTCCTTGGTGGTATTTTCACCCACGTCATATACTTCACATATTTATTTATGCTGCATAAATCTGCCTGTATCTTTTCTTTTGGTTGTCTTTGGTGATTTGATCCAAGTTATTAAGGATCCGCCTCCCAAGATTTAGATTTTCCCTTTTCTATCTAGTGCAGGAAATTACTATCTCAGAATAAGCATGTGAAGTACCTTCATATTCCATATACTGACTCTGTTGTGGTTGTGAGATGCAATCCAGTTTCAAAGTGGAAAGGTCCTCCCAAGTTTAAACCAAAATATACCAAAGATGAAGCAATACAGCATGTACGTGACCTTTATAGGGATTCCCTCCAGAAATACAGGTATAGGTACACATATTGTATAATTTATCAATGTATTTTGACATGGAAATACCTAAGTATCCTTGATATGATATGAGACAGTATTTGTTTTGCTTCTTTGTCTGGCATTTATTAATGTCTTTGTTTGCTGGCATTTTCATTTGATGTAAACTTACGTTCTGATTAAGAATTTGACAGACTGAATATATATATATATATATATATATATATATATATAGCCATTATCATTTACCCATTTTAGGGATGTGAAGATACTAATAGTTTCATAAACATAATTGGACATGGACTGGTAAATGTTAATATATTCTACATATTGATCCGAGAGTTGTTGATACACACATGACTTGATAATCTGAAAGTCTCACTGGCTTAATATAAAGTTGATATTCTTCTTCTTAGACCATGGTTTACAGTGGTTTCTCTATTAGTAGCTTCCTGATAATGACTATGACTCATTTTCTTTTACATCAGTTGTTAGATATAAAGTAAAGATGTACAGGCTGACCTTTTACCATGTGTTGAAATTTGAAAATTTTTTTTTCTAGAAGGACGTGAGCGGCGGGATTCAAACTCTAGACCACTTTCTCTGGAACAAAAGTTAAAGTTTTGTTGTACAGTGTGGATATAAGAAAGGGGACTCAAAGAAAGGCCGAATGCTTTCTGTATTGCTTGAATATTTTCTGTATATCTGGATTAATATTTTGAAAAAGTGTGCCTATTTATAGGCCTAGAATAATAAATCCCTAAATCAAATCATAATGGCAATGGTCAATCTAGATACTTTCTTTTTGTCTAAACACTTTTGCCCCCAGTCTCTACAGTGTTATTATTTTACTGCTGCCAATTTGTGCCCTTTTATTTTTAAGTCACATGAGTTTCTATTTTTGTATACAGAGCAGCTGGATCTAACGGTGATTCATCAGCTGATGGCGAGCAAAATATAGATGAGTTTTCTTTCACAGAGTTAAGAGATAAGTTAATTGCCTTAGATCCTCTCAATAAAGAACACATCATCAAAGTCAATCAAGCTGAGGCTGAATTCTGGCAGAAGTCAGAAGGATATAGAGTTGGATGGAGTGATGAAATATTGGGTTTTGATTGTGGTGGCCAACAATGGGTGTCAGAGACATGTTTCCCTGCTGGAACACTAGCTAAGCCTAGCATGAAAGACCTTGGATTCATTGAAGAGCTGAAGCAACTCATAGAGAAAGAAGAGTTACCTGCCCCTGCTCCAATTGAGCAGCGATGGACTGCTAGCAGTAGGAGTCCCTTGAGTCCTGCTTCAAGCCCATCCGAGGATGATATATTTTCTTGGGTAAAATATTGTGCTATCCTTGATGATTGAAATGATTGCTAAACAGTATTGATATAATTCTAAATTATAGTTGAACTGCATAAATGGTATTACACGATCATATGAATTGGGCTTAGCATTATGTTTATCTTACCTATACTCAAGTTACAGAATTTATGTCTTATCACTCATTAATTTGGATTGTTACATGTTTAAATTTTCCTATAAACCAGTTTTCTCTATGTTTGCACCAGTGTTGTGAAAAAGCGGCCATGGCAGAATAGCGTGGCGGATTTTGTGCCTGACGGCATATGGAGTGCCTGGCTTTGCGTGTTGATGTTTCCGCCGTGGTGGCCATGATTTGTCATGGCGCCATGGCTGCCATAGCGGGCCATGGTGGTCAGATGTGGACTCAGATCCTTCAGATCTGAACTTCAGATTCCAGATCTGGACAGCAATGACTTCCATTGTTGGTTGTCTTGTGCTTTTTCACGTGCATCCCCCCTCTCCAGTCACTGTTCTTTCTCTTCTCACTTCTCGTATTTCTTGTCATTGCTTTTGCTTTTGACCTGCTACCTCCCTCCAAAACAATTATAACCCATGTGTCATTGTCCCTGGCTCACATACAATTTAACGATGGAGAAAGATAAAATTTAACTAATAATACATTTACTATTTTTTAATATTAAATTTATTTATTCAATTTTTAAATTTCCCAAATATTTATTGTAAATAAAATATTTTAATATTAGAGATTAAAATTAAAACAAATATTCATAACAGCACATTAATTTGGGATATGCAAGATCTTTATTTGTGGTTTGCAATTTGCATCATGACGACAATTGACATTATGCTTTTGAGCCTTGAGTCTTTGGAAATGGGTGCTATGTTTTTAATTTGACTTTTGAGCCTTGAGGCTTTGATTATGATTTTTTTTTTATTGTTTTTGCTTAAGTTAGTGATATATTTGATGAATTTTGTTGCCAAGAATGTGTGTGTATACACACACACACACACACACATTGGTATTAAAAAAAATATATTTTCAGCTGCCATGGCCTCTGCCATAAGCCGCAACGCCATCGGCCATATTTCTATGGCCTATTTTTGGCTTGCCGCCATGAGCCGCCATATGCTATTAACAACACTGGTTTGCACTGTTTAGTTGACAAAAACTGGAATGCTTGAGCTGCCATGATTGTCAAAGGAATCTAGAGAAAATGATGGGGTAGCATCTATTGTGGAAAGAATGGTTGAATGCCTGTAGAATGCCTGTAGAAGAAGTTTGAGCATATGTGGAGAATGCCTGTAGAAGAAGCTCTTGTAAGGAGAGTTGGTTGATGGTAGGTAGTCCAATAGGTAGAGATACGGAGAGACCTACAAAATCTATAGGTGAAACTATTAAATAGGATAATCATTTTTTTTAAAGGAAATAGAATAAGAATTAGTTATTAAACTAGTCTCAAAGTGCATTTGGTTTCTTGGGCATGGCCGTAAATTTTAATGAGCCTAAGCGCATGTTTGGATGAGTTTATATATACATTACATGTTTTGTATAAATAAACATTTTCTGTTTAGTTTCTCTTGTGTGGAGATGTTCAGCAGCTACCTTTTCCGGGCATGCAATTTTTATTTCAATTTTTTTTTGCTGCCAAAAAACTGATCTAAACATGCAGTAAATCATCTACTTACATTTGTTTTTAGTCTGCTGCTTATAATTCCAAATTTTGGAATAAATTAAAATATTACCATTGGCTTCTCATATGAAATTTAGCATTATGATGGTGTTTGATGATTAGGTAGTCAATTATACTTTTGATTTTGTTTCAGGTTGGTATTATCATGTACCTCCCAACCATGGATGCCCGACAGAGGAAGGAAATAACAGAAGAATTCTTCCATTACAGGAATTTGACTCAGGAAAAATTGTGGGATCAGTACTCTGCTTATGAACACTGGGCTAAGATTGAGGTAATTATCTATGCATCATAGATGTAATGATCAAACATTGACATGGTGTTTGTATTTGTAACTGATTTGCCAAATATTGTCTTAATGTTAATCATTTGATGTTTGAACTAATTTCCTCAAATGTGATTACCAATTTGACTTGTCCTACACTATATCTTAAATCTATTTTAGTAGAAGAGAAATCTTTCTCGCTGTCACACACATAAATATTAGCGCATGCCACAGCTCATGAGGTTTGTGTTGTAAGTTGTAACTGAACTGCATATTGAACAATTGTGGAATGATACATATCAGTTCAGTTGTTAAGTGGTGCATCTAGCCGATATCAGCAGACCAAACATTTCAAATTGCAAAATGAAAGGAATTTATTTTTCTAGTATACTCAATTTTTTATTTGTGTATATTATCTGCTATTTAAGGTTCCAAAGAACAAGGAGGAGCTTACAGATCTCCAAGCACGGATAAGAAAGCGGTTTCCTGTGGATGCATACAATAAGGCACGGAAGGAATTGGACCCCAACAAGATCCTTTCAAACAAAATGTTGGAAAGGCTCTTCCCGGATTCAGATACCGTATGAAGTTGTAGGTTAGTTATTTGTTCATGTACTTGTCATATTATTTTCAATTTCTTTTTGAAATGTTGAGTACATCTCCAACCCTAAGTTCTTGACTGCAGACACACTTTTGGAACTTACAGGGTGAAAAATGTTTGGTACGCAATCAAGAATAATTTACATAAATTCTTTCAGTTTATTGCCTTAGTGGGGATGCCTTGAATTCAGAGAAGCTATAAGAATTGTGGATGTAATAATGTATTAAGAGGAGCTGGATTGATCTGTTATCTGTACATTCTGTTGTGATCCCACCAGAAAGAGGAAGCATGAAGAAAGGGGAAAGGTGGGGGGATAAAATCTGCTGGTGATATACTTGTATGAATTGCTTTTGTGCATGGTATTCCGTTTTCATGCATTGAATTTGGCTGGACTTCCAACATGTTTTCCCATAACTTGGGATCATTTTTTAAACCATTAATTTGTCTAAAGAAACTTGGTTGCTAAATCCTTCGAACTAAAGGAAAGGAAGACAAGCTCGACTTTGGGTCTAGTCGTCATTATTTAAAATGGGTCTTTAGAAAAGCATAGTAATTATAGAATGGGGATTGCTATTAGTTAGAGGTGTTTACAGTTTGATTTGGAGGAAAATTTCAATCGAACCAATCTTGTATGTTTATTAGGGGTGATAAAATCTAATCCAATCAAAATTACTAAATTGATTCAAAAAAATATTGGAAACTGAGCAAAACTTCAAAAGTTTGGATTTAATTGGATCTTGTTTTTATAATCGTTTGGATTAGATTTTGGATTTAGTTTTTAAAATTGATTTAATCCAATCTAAATTGAAAATATTATGTATAATTTTAGGAAAATTATTCTTGTATACCTAAGCAATGCACACCTAGGCTCTTTCAGAGAAATAGTGTATCATAATCACTCGCGCACAATTTTTTAGATAACCGCAAATTAAATTAACTGTTTTGCACATTTGTTAGCAAATTTTTTGGATGTGGAAATTTTTTTGTTTTTGTTTTTTGCTTATCCTCTCTCGATTTTTTGCTTTGTTTTATGGATATGGTGTTTTGTTCTATAATCGGGTTTGTCGTGATCATCGATGTCAATGAATCTACCAAATTTCATTGGCAAGGAGTTGTCGTTTATAGAGTCTAAATATATAACAAAGTTATGTCTCACACATTTGGAAGGTTAGGCCTTGATTGATAAAATGGTTAGTCTGGTATAATAAAATGTTAGCATTTATATTGTTTTAAATGGTAAAGTTAGGTTCGGTTGATAAATTCGGTTAGGTTGTGATATATAGAACGGTTAGGCTCTACATAACCGAGAGGTTATGTCTCATTTTACAAGATAGTTAGATCTCTTATAATAGATCGATTGTGTCTCATTTCACAATATTGTTAGTTCTCCTATATTAAGAAGGTTAGGTATTTTATAATTTTGACGTTATGTCTATTATAATTTTAGAGGGCATGCAATTTGGCTCCAACATTGCAACACAGGGAATTAGTGACATCAACAATGAATAGATGACTGTAGTAACATATGACGAGAATGGAGAAATGATGATATCAAACACTGAAGAACTTGAAGGTATTTTTAATGAATTAAACAATGATCAAGTTGTGTAATAAAGGTTAGGTCACAAATTTTATATTGTTAGGTCTCATTTTATATTGATTAGGTCTAATTTGTGACAATAGTTAGGTCTTGCAATAAACATGGTTAGGTCTTTTTTGCATTATATGTTAGGTCTACTGTAATGTAAGAGTTAGGTCTCGTATATTGAAAGGGTTAGGTATTTTATTTAATATGTATTATTTTGTTAATAATGTGTATATGTTTCATGCAGACGAAGCCATGCATGCTAAATCAAGCACAAATATTACTATCCCAATTGTTGGTGTGCAATTTGAGTCTGTTGAGAATAGATTGGAAACACAAAATCTGATGAATTTGAAGTTCCTTGGTACTGTATAATTATGTTAGAGAGGGTAAGAGTCGATCGAAGTTACCACCATCAGAGAGGACGAACCCTTCGATTACTGCAAACTGTAAGGGCAAGATCATTATATCAAGGAACAATGAAGGGGTTTGGGTGATCAACAATGTTGTTTTGGAGCACTCAGCACACAACAAGTCCATCAAAAGCAAGACACTTCACATCTAACAAATTCATATCGATGTTTGCAAAAGAAGGATTGAGGTGGATGACAGTGCAGGAGTATGGACATACAAGACCTATAACTCCTTCTTATATGAAGTTGGCGGAGTAGAAAACATTACATTCATAGAGAGGGATGTAAGGAATTTCGCAAGGATAGAAGTCAGAGGTGTTGGTTCGGAAGGTGATGGCCAAGCCATGATCTAATATTTTCACAGGATGCAGACTCAAAATGGTAACTTTTATTACGAAATTCTACATGATGACGAGAGGCGAATCATCCATGTTTTTTGGTGGTATGGTAGGAGTCGAGCATCGTACGAATACTTTTGGGATGTGACTTATTTGACATGACATGCTTGACCAACATATACGGTATATTTGTACGTTATTATTTAAAAATTAGATTGGTTGGTCTTCATTATTAATGTTTCTATGATTTTACAACATTTATAAATTGCACGAGACCTAACAACATTGCTGTAAAAGACCTAACTACATTATTATATGAGACCTAATCACATTATTGTACATTATTAAGGTTTGGGCCGTATTTCCTGGGCTACATAAGGGTAATATCTTGTGTATTTTGGGTTTAGGTTTAGGGTTTATGAGGGTTCGATTGGGTCTGGTCCTTTTCCTATTGTTTGAAAACTGTACGGGTCATGGGTTGGTTTTTTGTATCTTGGGTTGTGATAGAGTGAGATGGTTGTTGGGCTTGAGCACAACTTTTTGTTTGCATGGTTAGGATCGGTTCATTTGTTCGGTTAGTAGGTTCGGCCCACCTATGAAAAAGGCCAATTTGGATTTGTGAGGGGGACTCATCCAACGAAATGTCTTCTATGCTTGCCATTTCCCCTTCCCCGCTGACCGTTTGGTTGTCTCTTCTTGGGTGTGTAGCTTTTGTCAGAGGGTCATCCTCGATCTGCCCTCCTTTTGAATCTTTGTACCTCTGAGCTCTTTATCTACTTGTCTCCCCTCCCTCTTGCTGCCTCCGCTTGTTACCACGCATGTCGTTCTCCCCCCTTCCGCCGTGACGGTTCTCCTTCCACTCCCGGCGTGGTTGATGGGGGGGGGGGGGGTTTGGACATTGTCTTCTCCGCCTTACATATTTTGGAATCATGACGGATTAACTCCACAGTTGTAACAATAAATCTGGCTCTTTTCGTACTTCAGCCAAACCCCACACTTCACTTCTTTCTTTTCGAGGCACCCCAAAGCCCGTTGTGAGCGGTTTGGAGATGTTGATCGACTTCTAAGAGTCGCTTCCCGCAAGATTCGATGGACTCGAACCCAATAAGGTATTATGTGATAGGTGATTTCTGAAATGGAGCCCCACGTGCACCGCCATTGGAGGCTTACCGAATTCCCATTAACGTGCCGCAACCCTTCCTTCATCATCATCTCTAGGGTATCCTTCTCCGTGAAATTAAAGCAGAAGACATTGGGGCCTAGATCAGAGATGGAGAGGCTAGATGGTTCTCCCCCATGAATTCGATAAAACTGTTTTGACAACTCCTTTGTTCAAGATCTTTTCACTAATTACCTTCCCTACCAGGGTGGTAGTAATTATGGCTCCCTCCTTCTCTTCCACATCTTCTAAGGGAGGTGCATTGGTGGTTTGGTTCCATCTATGTAGAAGTGAAACAGGGAAGCGGATGGGTTTCGTTTGGGGTTGGGATGAGGATAAAAGGTATTTAGGCTTGTGATGACGAGTGTGGTTGGGTGTAATGGGGTTTATTCTGTGGGGAAACAGGACAAGGACGTAGGGATAAGATGTTGAATCGGCTATAATAATGGCTTTTTGATGGGGTAAAAAAAGGGCCGGGGGGGGTGAGGGTTCTAGGTGTGGGGTTATGGTTGTGGTTAATGAGGGGAAGGAGATGATGCATGGTGTGAGGTTAGGGCCGTCAAAATGGGTCCGATCTGTTTATCTAGTTAAATGGACGGACTTTACGTGTAAAAAATAGGTCTGCGAAAATTTGAAAAAAAATTAGATCGACCCGTGAGGCCGTGAATTTTTTTTTTTAAATAAAATTTTTAAAAAATTTTTAATTTAAAAAAATAAATAAACGGGCTAGCGGCCCGCCCGTTTAGGTCCATAGACTGACCGTAAGCCTAAACGGGACAGACCCGCCCGTTTTGACAGCCATATGTGGGGTTATGTTAGCGATGGCCAAGAGGGAGTGAAAGAATTGAGGATGGCTAGATACGGTAGTGAATAGCCACTCAAGACGTGGAGGGGCACGACAAACTAATCATAAGACTATCACTCAATAGGGAGGATTCCAGAGGACAGAAAGCTCCTACCAGGAGGAGAGAAAGCTAACCATGGATCTTCCTTGCTTCAGCTCTTGGTTTAATAGCCTCCCAATTTGGACCTGTTGGGGATTTGGCTTATTGGGCCTATTGGGGTCATAATAGTAACCCAATAATAATAATAATTGTAAAATAGACTCTAATACTATTTTGAGTGAACCTAACTTCAAAATCACACCAAAACTCGGAAGTCCTACGCGCTTTTTCTAAATTATCCATGTCTCACACTTCAGCCTTAACTGAGAAGGGAAGTCAAAAGGCAAATATGGAGAACACAAAAGGCATGCTGAGTAAGAAGGCTCTAAACACTAGCCCCTCCAATCAAAATAGTTACCAAAGTCAATTGAAAGAGCTGGATGATCATGATATCCTGTCCATAATTGTCAATGGTAAAACCGTGGAACAAAAGGATTGGGTATATAGACTGCAATAATGGCACACCAACGGGTTGGGGAGCTTTCATTATAGGGTCCAACCCTGAACCAAAAAGGGTCAAAATGAAACTAACGGCCAGAACAAAGGGTCAGTCTACCACAAATGTCATTGATATGAAACATTGCAGGATAGAAATTGACCATAAAGAAGAAACTAAGAAAATGTGCACCTTTGAAGGACAAGATAATGAAGGAGTAATAGGATGCCTTTCAACAACTAAAGATCATGGTTAGCACAAGGAGTTGAGAGACTCCTAATTTCATTTTTTTCTTATTTTCTTCTCTCAATTTTAGAAATTTGATTAGGCTATGCTTAGCAATGGGGAGATCCCCTGTTTGCCAATTGTGGCTTTAGTCAGTTTTGGATTATGTATTTTTCTTTTCTGGTCCCTTAAAAGATGTAGAAGTCCTTCAGTAAGGATTTTTTTTTTCCTGTTTTTAAGGCTTGAACGTGAGACTATTTGTTAAGAAGCCCAAGTAAGCTACCACCTTAACTAACTCCACGTTAGTTTTTGGATAGTGCATTTGATTTGACCCTTTATACTTCTTTTTTTTTCCTCTGTTTTATTAGGACAAAACAAGCTATCTTTGTCAAAAAAAAAAACCTTACGCTCCAAAAGTTAGCTCAAGAGAAAAGGATGTCCAACTCTATATAAATGCTATCAAGACCATGTCTCTGCAAAAATGAGAATCTAACAGCCTTGCAGATTATTACACAAATACGCACACAAGATATTTCCAACAGTGCTCTCACTATTAGTCAATGTCTGACTTTTAGTATATCCGGTACCACAATAGCACATGCGTGTGCCTCTATTTCCCACTACTCTCTCACCCAAATCACGCGTGCGCTTGACTGACTGAAAGAGGTGCTTGCACTGAATTGCCAAAATTGTTGGATCAAAGCTTCGTACAGATGAAATTAGACAGATCGAAAAGCTTATGTAATATGATGTAGAAGGATATATAGGAAAAACCAGACAACTGAGCATACTACAGTAATGACTGATTATTTTCTTAAAGAATAATTTGACTGATTTTATAATGTGTTTTTGTGGGAATTTTGATTGATAACAAGTTAAGGACCTTTTCACCATAAAAATTTGGTTCAAGATCTCAATTCTGAGGATTGACCTTAATTTCCTTAATGAGTGAGTTCTAGAGTGAGAATGATTGTTTGGAAAGAAAGAGATGAAAATCAAGAACTCATGGATCAAAATGTACACACAATAGAAATCAAAGTATTCAATTGAAATAGAGATGAAAAACAACTTTGATTGAAAAATGATTGAATACAAAGTACTTGAATTACAAAGGGAATCAAAACAAAGAATGGAAATTGAACATTGGTCTTAGGAATCAAAACAATAGAGAGCAAATAAAGTGGAAAATTACTTGATTTCCTATTGTCCTTGTGCGTCACGATGACTTTTTGAGTGTGTGCGTAGAGTTACAGGTGTATATTCCAAAAAGTTATGCTACACTAAGCATGCCTATTTATAGAAATAGTGGTGTTCATGCATGCTTGCCATGGGTCCCCAATGCAGTTGAGGCCCATGATCTTTGCACATGTTGCTTAATGTTTCCTCTCGAAATTGCCAAGCAACTTCCTCCTGATTAACTTCCTTGCTTTTGGCTCCAAATAACTTCCATATATTTAAATTTTCAATTTAAATCGTAGCGTCGACAATTATTTTTCTCGCTAGATTGTTTGTTGTCCTCAAAGTTATTATCTTGGCTTTGCTTGTCTTGAAAATCCCAAGTCTCCAAACTGGTCGCTCCTCCATTATGCACTCTTAGGAAACGTTTCTTTCTTCTTGGATAACAAAGCAGGTAACCAATTATCTTTTCTCAGTCACCCTTCTCATTTTTAAGATCTTAAACCCTTAGGGTCGATTGCGTTGCTTCATCCGAAAAATTGTCCTTTTGACTTCCTCGATTCATTTTTGGTTTAACAAATTTTTGGTATAACAATTTGAAATTAAAATCATAAATAGCATTTAGAAGTTAACGAATGGAAAGGAGAGGGAAATGACAATGTTAAGAACTTGGGAGTCATTTACTTTACCGTGCCTGCATGCATGCTATGTATTGCACGTGCATTTACCAGTACGCCCACTTATTGTTTGGCTATATTGAAACTATTCAATGCTTTGTTGCAGTTTCAGATTCTGGACAAAATACCAAACGCCAAATTTTGATTGTTGTGTTTCGAAGATGTACTGCCGTGGTCTTCCACCAGTTTCTTTTTCATTCCTTTATTAGATTCAACTTCTTAAATAATTAAATTAATTTGGTAGTTAGTTAATTCTATACTTTTATTAGGCGAAGAAGCTTAAACCAACACAAAACTCATAAGGAAAGCTGGAGTAGAACAAAATCCACAGTACCAAAGGTATCAAAAACTAAGCACAACAACGGACAATCTAACAACACCCTCGGCTAAGTCAATGCCCCATTCAAAAAAGTATTTGCTTAGATTCAATCCCCCAATCTCTAAGCCTCATAAAACCATCAGTTATGTGTCTTGCTTTGCTAGTAATAATAATAATAATAATAAATGGAATCTGATCTAAGTTCAAATGTGTAACCAAAGAGATTTTTCTTATTTGTGCTAGCTCTTTATTACTAATTTAGACTTTAGAGCAGTTCTTAATTTTGTAGGTCGTCTTTCTCACTGCTTGATGTTTTTTCCTTAGCCAAAGTCGGTTTCTTTTTATCAGTGGTAGTTCCATAGCATTGCTCTTTGTTTCATGCAGAGTATGTTGCTCTAAGTTAGATCCTTGCTTGGTTGTTCTGCCCGCATAAAATTATCGAAGGAGTACCTATGTGAGTTTATTTGAATCAATTAAATGATCTATTTTCTGTATATTATTGTCAAAAGATGTGCATATTTATTGACCATATTTTTATGTGTTCGCTTCTAAGGAAAAATTTGTGATTGATGATGATAAGAATAAAAAATATATTGGAACATCTCGATTTTTTTCTCTTACAAAGATTTCGTAATATAAATAGATATATAAGTAATATGATTAGACTAGGGTTTCAAATCCCAATCTTATTCTCCAAAAATGCCAAATAAGGTAATATCTCGCAATTTCGCGAGAATTCGCAGACGCCGGATTTATTGCCTATCGTCACCGGAATTTAATCGTGCATCAAAGGTATCTGTAAAGAACACTTTTATTAAAATAAATTTACAAATACCTTGGATGAACCTAAATTCCTCCCTAGAAAAATTAGTAGATCGCGATAATGTGATCGAAATATTTTTCGGACGACCGTACACGAAGCACCCGGGCAGCGTATGACAAAAGACGATCAAACTGGACTGAAAAGTGGTCCCCATGGCCCTACACACACACGCGACTGCAAGCTTCCAGAATCACACCAACCACACATTTTGGTCAATGAGTCAAAGATGACTCATCAAACATATCCATTCTTTTTCTTTTATTTTCCTTTTTTCTTGTTGATGGTAATTATGTGGCCAAGAATGGCCAAGACCATTCAGCCTTGAGGCTATAAATAGCCCTCATATGGCTTTCATTTCCACACTTTCTCATTTCCTAGTCTCTGCTTAAATTCGTTCCGTTCCGAGATCATGCCATTACGCTGCCAGAAATCAGAAAAACTAGCCAGGAAAGCTACACACTCTTGGAAACCTTGCCTCACCCTCCTAACCATCCACAAGACTCTAAGAAGGTGGGTAAACCAAATCTTGTTCTCCACCTTGGTGAGCTTTGATTGCTTGTGTGATAGTAGGCGATGTTAGGAAAATGTCGTGTATTATGTGGTAGACGTTAGGGTTTTTGATTCATGAATGGTTTTATGTTTGTTTTGGAGCTGAATATTGTTGTATTGTGATTGTTGGAACTTGTGGTGTGATGAAAGCCTTTTTAACCACTTTCTCGGATCTTGACACGGCTTAGGTTTTGTCACAACCGTGCCAAGATCGTTGAAAGCTTCTATGCGCTTTTGTCGTTCAAATTAAATTTATATATACATGCCTACTTTACGGCTTTCAGATTCCAAAAGGAATCCAATTGCAGTATAGGGTATGGTCGATCCCACAGGGAGTTGTAAAATACCATTCTTGAGTTCATTTAATTAAACAATGAGGTGAAAGATTGTTGATTTAATTTTTATATTTAAATAGACTAAATAAATAAAAGACATGAAAATAAAATAGGAAACAAATCGGAGGTAGTTCCGGAGCTTGTTGGGAATTCCAATCACATTATAGTTTCATGCATCCAGTTACTTATTACATAGAACTATCGTTTAATTGCCCGCCATCAGTTCTTAACTTGTCATCACTTTCGCGCATGACAAGATCACAGGTTTCCCTTGTTAAACTGTCACTTTCGCACACTAGCTTAACAAGGTACGCCAGCATTAATCCAGATGTTAAAACGGCTAACCTTTATTCCAGTTACGGCAACAAGGTTAGATGAAATGATTTAGGTCAGACTCTAATGATTGTAACTTTCGTTCACAACGTTCAAGTCTAGGTTCTAGTTAAGCATAGCATTATTGATTTTAATTTGGTTATGACCTAATTAACACAACTTTCGTTCATGTAAATAAGTCCCAAATCAAGAATCAAAACACTAAACAAAACTAGCATTAGGCATGAAATCATTCAAGCAAATCATAAGAAAAAGATAGATTCATATGTAATAGTTACATGGATACAAGCAAACTACAATAGTAATCAAAATCCCAACAAAAAGAGGGTTAGGAACCCATCTTACAAGAGTATCTCGGAGGCAAGGTTTAGGCACTTACCATGACACGTGCTCACGCTATCATGGCCATGGCTTCGCCTAGCTTCCTCGATCTCCGGCTCCTTCACAAGCCTCGTCTTTGTTCCTATCCTAAACTAAACTAAACTAAGCTTAAAATACAAAGGAAATATGTAAAAGAAGTGAAGAATGGAGGGGGGAAAGGATGACCTCGGAATGGTCTCGGCCTCCTCTATTTATAGGCAAAATTTGGGGTCCGTCGCTCAGCGGTTTTGGTTCCTTCGCTGGGCGATAAACACCTAATCGCTGGGCGGCGGCGCTTTATCGCGGAGCGATCGTACTGTCACGCGTCTTCATTAAATGCTCGGCAGCTTTTTGCAGGGCGGCGCTGACGTGGTACTCAGCTATTGGCTGGCTCCAGCTGGCTCAATGATGGCGCCGCGCAAGTGGCTTGCCGACTTAAGTTCGCTGAGCGATAACCTCATGTCCGCTGAGCGATATTGTTCAAAGCGCTGAGCGATGCACGTTATTCGCTGAGCGACGCTTTTGTCCAGAATCTTCTCTTTTAAGCTCTTTTCCAATTCTGCCCTTTTCTTCCCTTCTTCATGGGATTATTCTTCAATAAATTATGCTTGCATCCTTTTATCAAAACGTATTTAAAACCTACAAAACATAGAGATTTAATTAGATAATTCTTTAAAATATGTGAGAATAAGTGCCATTTTGAACGATGAAAATTGTGTATTTTGGGCACTTATCATGGTGAAGCCCAAGAAGCGGGCATGGAAACGGTTTGCAGGAAAAGCGAAATAACAAAGGGGTAACCCCAAGTCACGACCAAGGCGCTGAGCAGCCTCCAGTGACCGATGAGCGGCTTAGGGTTAAACTTAGAAAATGCTTTGGAAAATTATTTTGTGACTTGGGAAGCTTCAAGGACAGCTGAGCGGCCTCTAGGGGGCGTTGAGCAGCCTAAACATTAGCCCATGCAACCCTGGTCTTGGATGGCCAAGTAACCTAAGAGGGCCTGAGGGGCCTGAGCAGCCAAGATTGACCGTTGAGCGGCCTGGGAAGCCTTAGGTCCCTAAGCTAACCCTGGCCAAGGGCTAAGTAATCGAAGCAGTCTCGTGGGCCCACATGTTCCAACAAACACTTATCTATATGGTTTATGTGTAAGATTGATGATGATTACATGCATCATGAGGAACAGGTTGTCAATAGGGTGATAGGGCAACCTTAGATAACTAGACAAATTATCACCTAACTATGAAAATATCACAATTGAACATAAGGAATAAATGTAGAGAGATGGTGTCAGAGAAACCGAGTTAGACCTTCCAATACAGAGGTGTCACCGGATAGGAAAAGAGACATCATATTAGAAAATCGAGTCAGACCTCCCGACATAGAGGTGTCACCAGATAGAAAGACAATGCGGTATGTGTATGGTCCGCTTCCGGCTATGCCATGAGAGCGGCCCCTCGCTACCTGGTAAATGGGTGGAGTCTTGTTTCCTTGAGGAACAGACAAAAAAGGCAGGTCGTACACCACCATGGGGATGATGATCGATCCTGCTGTGTACGAGGAGCCCACACGAGGTGGGGACCAGCAGAATGTGTAAGATTACACGACCCCGTCAAGAGTGCTGACAGGGGGAGTGTAAGGTTAGGAGAGCCTAACAAAGAGTGTGAAAGAGCCTTGTATGCATGACATATGTGATAAATGATTGCATGTGTACGTGGTAAGTGTACGAGTGTCTATGGTTAAGTTACGTGAGTATATGACGGTCAGGAATAGAAAGCACAATTACCTAGAAGTAAGTAAAGCAAGATTAGATCCCCCGATCACCTAGTAAACTAGATAAAGCTGCTCAGGACCTAGACAAATATAATAATTAGTAGGAGTTTAGTATGCATGAACACCTAGAGATCTCCTGAATGGCCTAGATCATAACTGAGTAGTGAAACGATAGGTAGAACTAAGGATGCCTACTGAGGATGAAGAATTCTCACCCCCACTCCATTATGGTTCCAGGCGTACAAAGTGAGTGGATCGACGAAGCTGATACGTGGTAGACGACGGCTGGTCGCAGCAGGGCATAGCCAGGCATCAGTAGGATTTCGACCTACGTATTAAGGCGATTATTGTTTTGTCTTGTGAAATAGTTAGATGGTCTAGTTGGACCATTAACGAATATGTGCACTAAATGTAATATATATTATTAATCCACTGTATGGTTGTCTTTTGGGACCATGTACTTGCATCTGTAAACATAAATATATGTATATCTTTTACACCGTGTATCGATGATCGCTTAAGTCTGGTTGGACTTTGTAACATCCGGCTTTTTCCCTTAGCCAAGATTTCATAAATTAAATAGGGGAACAAGCCCTCACTAAAAGTGTCTATAGAAATAATTCTGCTCGTTTTCTTAAAATTCTGCAGACACTAAAACGGATCCTTTTTGTCCTCCAAGTGCAACGGGTCTAAGGTATCTGTAAAATATATGGTTATGGAGGAAAGTTCACAAATACCTTAGATTAACTCAAATCCTATACGAGAAACATTAGTGGATCAACTCAAGTTAGTGTCTTTGGATACCCGTACGCGGAACACCGGAACAGCTAACGACCAAACATGATCAAACATGATCCGCATTTGGTCCCAAAGGGAAGAAGCAATTCGGCTAGCCTTTGAAGGAATCACAGGGTATCCACATGCACAAAAGGACAAAATTAACAAGGCAAAGTCCTATAACCTTCCCTGGTGATTCATCCTGTAGAATTCCGCTTCCTCCTTAACGACAATCTCACTCGACAATTGTTTAGCAATTCTCGTTGTAGGTTAAACTATTAAAAATATAAACTCTTAGATTGAAATGTCTGTGGAAGAAATTCTACTCAGTTTCGAGAAATTCTGCAGACACCAGAATAGACCTTTTTTGTCGTCTAAGGACAACCGTGAGTATAAAGTACCCGTAAAAGGTACGGCTATAGATAAGAATTCATAACTACCCCAAGTGAGCCTAAGATATTACTTGCAAAAAATTAGAAGATCACAAAGATGTGATCAGAATATTTTTAGAACAGCCGAACGCGAAGTACCAGGACCGGAACCTATAAAACCTGATCTGCCGGGGCCCGTTAATTCTTAATTATTGGCCACAAAAGTGGACAAGACACAAGGGAAACCCACGGCCAAGAAGTGGCCCAAGTGGGGTCAAAGAAGTCAAATGGGTGGTGAGTCATTAGATGACTCATGAAAATGACATTTAACATAAAGACAAAATAAGGGCATTTAGGTAAATTGGTCCAAGGGCAAAATTGGAAAGTGAGATTCAGCCTCAAGGCTATAAATACCCCCACAAAACCAAAAATTAGGAGAGAAATTGGAAAACCTTGCCAAAGCTCTGCCCGATTACACAATCGGCCGTTACTCTGTCAAACCAAAGGCTCAGACACTTCCTATATTTAACCCAGTCCGAATTCCTCAGAAATTCCTTAACCTAAACCTACAAAAAGCCTTAAAAACCCCTAGAGAAATCTTGAAAAAGTTCAGCCCAAGAAGAACTAGGAAACATCATCGTTGGAGAAAAGGCCAAGGGAAGCAGCAGAAATAGTAATCGAATGCGAAAACGTGGGTAAACCGAATTATCCACTGTCTATATGTTTTTTATAGATGATATATGATGTTAGGATGCCTTTTATGTGATTTTTATTTATATATGTGTTGTTGGAATTTGTCTGGATTTGCTGGTGCTGTCTGTGATTCTGTCAGAAGTTAGGAAAACCTAAGTTGAAGTTAGGGCTATGGCACAATTTTGAAGGGAGCTGTATGCTGAGATTTTTATCATGAAAAACTAATGTTATTTTTGGATTCTACACGAAAAATTGAGTGGGGATGTTAAGTTTTATGATTTTTGGAGTCCCCGATGAATTTCTCGGCAAATAGGCAGAAAACAGAATTTTTGTGAAAAAGGGCAAAATGGGAATTTCATGTCTTGGGACTGAAAAACTGGGTTTGTTTTTAGAAAATATGGATTTAGAACTATCAAAAACCTTAAGGACAAGTCTTGAGTCCATTGGGTTTTTGAGAACAAAAATTCCAAAGAAAACAGGGCGTTTATGGGGAGATAAAATGGTAATTTTGGAAAAAGGGCCAAAACTAGAATTTCGTGCAGTGGGGTTCAAAATCTGAGTTTTTAGACATGAAAAATGATCTTAGGGCTACCAAAAACCTTGGGGTAGGGTCTTGGACCTCTCCGGTTTATGGTCGCTAATTTTTGACAGAAACCAGACATCTGTTTTACTAGTTGTTAGGTTTTCTTGTTTAATGCCTCCTTGATGAACTATTATGATTATATGTGAATATGTGTTATACATGTCAGATGTGTTATGTGCTTTATGAATTGGTTGTTAGGAAAGTATGGATTTAGGATGGAAATGATTTTAGGAACATGAAAGTATGTTTATTGTTGTTAAAAATGGATGATGAGTGATGGAAGAAATATTTTGAAGGTTGATTTTGAGCAAACTTGTAGAACATGGAAAATTGCAGGAATTAGGGGCTGAAATTCGTCAGGTAGCGCTGAGCGGCTAAGGTTCACACTGAGCGGCCAGTGCGCTGAGCGGCACGTTCTATGCGCTGAGCGGCTTGACTGAAGTTCAGAATCTCGATTTCAAAACTTGTCATTTTCTGAACACAAACACTTTTCTTAAACATAGTTTTTCATACTGCTTGCAATTATCCATGGATATACTAATTGAACTAAGTATGCTAAATTGAACTGTTGACCGGATATATGAACTATTGACGGAATATATGAACTGTCGACTGGATGTATGAACTGTTGACTGAATTGTGAACTGTTGACTGGATATATGAACTGCAGACTTGATATATATGGACTTTTGACTGGAAAAGGAATAGGGCATGACGTCACTAAGTCCCTAAAAGGAAATAAAGGAGGAATGAGGTTAAAGGATTCTTTTCCTAGCTGTGCGGGGAGCCGGCACGAAAGGTAAGCTGAACCTGGGATTATCTCGTCCCTAGCATAAGGACGGGGTAGGATCCCCTTGCCATCCCTAGCATAAGGATGGACTCTCCTATCGTGAGCTACTCAGGTTAAGCGCTGCCTGGTCCTCACGATACTGAGACAAAAATGAAACTTGTGGCGGTAGGCCACCATTACAGGGGGGGGTTGATCTTGAGTATGTGCTCTAAGTGATATACAACTGTACATAAGGGGATGTGTGTGGAAGCTTATAATTAAAATGGGCACGGTTATAAGTGGACGCACACTGAAACTTATTATGTGATTATGTGAATTATGTGATTATATGTGACTTAGGAAGTAAGGTAGGGAACATATGACTTAGTTAATGAAGAATAGGTTCCCCAGTCACATAGATAATTTAGATAAAGCTGCTCAGGCTTAGCATGAATATTAATAAATAGTAGGGATATAGTATAACTGTAACACCTAGAAAACCCTGAGCGGCCTGAAGCGTGAATGAGGATAAGCAATCCCTTAATCCCTAAGGTTTCCCACTGAGAGCGCTATGTTCTCACCCCACTCATCCATGACTTCAGGATTCGACGAGGGAAAAGGAGAGGAGCTACATGAGGAAGAACCCTCCCAAGGGAGGATGGCTGAAGACTAGACAATTAGCTAGTAGATTATATATGTGTACTTGTACTTCTATGTGATATTTGCACTTAATACTTATAATACTAATTATGTATTTGCTTATGACTGTTTGAAGGACCTTTGTTTCTTATCTTGGCACGTATTAATTATATCTTTATTTATAGTTAAGCATGCTATGTTTCCGCTCTCAATGTATGCTCTAACGCGACAAGGCTCCTAATTTACTCTATGTAATGTACAAGAAAATTTTTAATTTGGTCCATATTTTGGGTAACAATATTTTTAAAGTATAAACGGGACTAAGTATTATCCCTACCAAAGCAGATAACAACTTAGCCAGCAAGTTTGCGACTTATGCGTAGGCTAGCTAGCTAGGGTGTTACAGACTCTATTACTTGCGTATCTATATCATTTCTTGAACATGCACGGCTCCTAGTTTACAAATTATTAATGATATGGGAAAAGTTTTCAAAAGGGTCCATATTTTCCAGTAAGAAATATTTTGCAAAGTTAAAAGTAGGGACTAGAAGTAACCCAAACATAACAGATAACAACCCTGTAAGCATTGCTTACTATCATAGAGTCGGCAGTTAGCAGGAGTGTTACATATATCCTTTCAAACAGTGGCTCAAAGACAATTGCTAGAAGAAACATGAACTAGTAAATAGAATTTATTCTCTGAATGTTAAATTTTTTTATTTTAGAAAATGAAGTTGGTAGTTTTTAATCTAACCAATTTTATGGTACAACATGTTAGGAAATTGAAACGGGGAAAGAATTGACTAGAAGGAAAATGTATCATATTGCTCATAGGAAAAAAAGATGGATCATTTGTGAATGAGGATGCTCAAAGGAAGAGTGTAATTCTTAAATTAAATATGATTGATTTGTTTAATTATATTATCCTTAAATTCTTAACTTTTATAATTTATGTTTTGTATGATTGATTATATATTTTTCAATGTTAAGTAGGAAGATTTAGAAAAGGAGATTGCTGAGGGATCTTTTGAAAATGATGAATTTATTAAAGTCTTTGGGAAAGAGCATTCGGTTAGGATATGTTCGAGGTACGGGGTTTGATATTTACCCATCTCAAGTGTATGGGTCAACATCTTTCGGACTAAGAACTAGTGATGATCCATCAAAAGCTGAACTGATAGCTTCAAGTTACAAGTGCAACTACTACAAGAGCAATTGATGTTTTTTATGCGCTAACAAGGAGTCAAATGCCACCTAATATTCTTACCAATCTAATAAATTTAAATTTCTATCTCAATTATAATCATCAGGGATTCCCACGTGCTTGTGATGACAAGAAGCAGGAACTTTGTTCATGAATGTTGTAACAATCAACTTTGCTTCCCATCGCTGAATGTTGACAAAACTCTAGGTTTTATAATAAAGTAGAAGGCACTTACTTATTAGAACCCAAGCCAATTAGCATGTGAAAAACTCTGATTGCAATAATGCAAGACAGCTCATTAATTGTAGTTTGGCTTCTAGTAATTGTAGTTCGGGAAGTAAATTAACATAATAAATGAAGGCATTAGTAACAAGGTTTAGTTTTCTCACTCTGCAAAAAATGAAGGCATGCGAGTAATCATATTTATCATAATTTCTTTTGGATGTTGTACATTAATCACAATTCTTTGGAGCCATCTCTTCAAGGGTAGGTTTGTTTGTTGAACCACAATCCACATTCTGAGGTAACTTGTTCCACCGATGCTACTTCATATCTTGAGTCGTTAAGTAATAAAGCCACCTCAATGCTATCAAAATTTGGGAGTGTTCAGCAGGACCCAGGTTGAATCCAATTTGTATTTGAATCTTGATATAAATTGTGAATAAGTATCCAATTTTGTTTAGGTTCTTGAGGATTTCTGATTGTTGATGTTAGAGTTTTACTATTGGATTTCTTTTCAATTTCAGACTGTTGACTTAGAGACTCACCAATATGAGCAAGACTCTCGTTCTTTGCTAGTCATGATCCCCAAAATCATAGATCATCATCTTCTCATCCATAGTTCTTGATGTTTGTTAGGCTCTTGAAGTTAGATTTAAGATTATTATTAGTAGTACTTATTTAGTTCCATGTCCAATCTCGACTTAACCTAACTCATCTACATATGTTTGTTAGGATATCAAAGTTAGATTTCGATTTGTTATTAAGTTCTTGGATTGTGGTATTTTGTATTGGTAATGACTTATAACGTATATTTTGCTTGGATATTACTCATAATTGTGATTTTGATAACATTAATTGACCTTGGGATAACTAGCTTTTTATGTTTTATTATTTATACGATAAATCAAATTCAAAGAGATTAGTTAAGTTTATTGCTTTTATGATCGAGTTATCTTATAAGACTAAACAATGAACAAAATAGAGTCTCTTCATAGGAAGAGAAAGGAAGTTAAAGTAAAAGAAAAAAAATTCATGAGTTAAAAATTGAAGATTTTGAAATATCACAAATGAAAAATCAGATAAATATTTGAGAAGTTGGTAATATATAACTCCCAGATACAATTTTTTTAAAAAAAAAATTAAAACATAATGATAACTGCAAATATTAAAAATTTTAACGTTAAACATAACGACAGTTTCCATCCGCTGCCAATATTTTTTTTAAAAAAGTAAAATTTAAATTGAACTCTTTCTTGATGCTCGGGATTGCCGCGGATAACCAAAAACCTATCTAAACTGCTACAAAATTGCTTTTTTGTTGTAGTGCTTCCATGTGTTGGTTGAGACATTGTATCTAATTAACTTATTTTACATCATTAACCAAACAAGTTACAAAATTCTAATTTAACAAAAAATAGTCATTTTGTGTGAAGTTTAAGTGTTTCTTTTTATCTGTTTCTTATTAGTTTTCTTTTTCGTTTGTTAGTCGTTTTATCTATACTATTAATAAATAAAAAGGATATCCAAGAATAATTGTGACTTTGTATCCAACTTTTCTGCACTTTTACTCTTGAAAATAAATTATAATTTACCTATTACAATATTTCCTATTAGCATATTTGCGAAATACACGTGCCCCACTAGTCATTATATAACCGTTTCCTTTTTTAATTAAAAACATTATAACTTTTATATACAATAATTGTTAAGAACAATCCATGATTTAATTTTGATAAACCGTATTTATAAAGAAATCAAAACCAATTAAAACCAATCATCAAAACATATACTATTTTATTATTAAAAATATTTAACTTTTATAAAAAAAAAATTCTAAAATATCAGCGAGATAAATATACTTTACAGTGATAGTATGTATTAAAATTTATTTTAAATTTAACCATAAAAAATTAAATTATTTTTAATCTAACTTAACAAATCAAATTAATTTAAACCAAGATATCAAGAACTTGTAATTTCTACAGCAAACGTATAAGTGGCTTTCGTGTTCTATAAATTTTCGAGATATATCTGCTAAGGATACGAATTAAAAAGAAAAAGAAAAGTAATGAACACGACTAATGTGGTGCAAACTAGCAATAACATGATAACATAGTTTACCAACACCGACCCAAGGCATCAATTTGAATTTACACATCAGCACTGATTAAGCCCAATCGGCATTTGCAAAACCATTTTCTGCGGAGAATTATTGTAAAAAGAATATGTGTGGAAGCGGGAAAACCACATCCTTTGCTTTGTTGAGGAGAAAAAGAGAAAAGAGAAGGGGTAAAAAAAGTAGGATAGATATAGTAAGATATTTTGATTATATGCTTTCAAATTGTGTTACTACTTTGGGTGACCAGCCAGGGGCAAGTTGGATATACTGAACCAAAGATATGGAAAATGCCTATCTATGAGGGGATATATGATTAGGTCAACCAATGCCATGTCTACTTCAATATTATAGCCCCCTTATAGATGGAAATTTTAACCATGTCGTGCATTGGAAACTAGTTGAATTAAACATTTTAGAAAAACTAAGGTGACCAACGTGGGTTGGTCCAAGTGGTAAGCGGCTTGATATCGCTTAAGCAAGGTCTCGAGTTCGAGACCATGTGTACGCAGTTATCTCCGCTGGGAGACTCACCCACCATAGCCAGGTGCGCGACCCAGGTCGACCCGGATTAGATACCAGGCAACCAACCTAAAAAGGAAAACTAAGGTGAGACCTTTTCATTGAGAAAACCGAATACCTTGACGATAACAATTGCAGGAAGTCTAAGGACGCATGATACTTACATTGAAACAAAAATGTAATTGAGCAAAGAAAAACCTAGCAAGCATCGTAATAATGGGTATGCAACAAATATATATATTTCGACTAATAACGATATCAATTGACTATTTTACCTATTATTTATTAATTATCTTTACTTTTTACCAACAATTAATGTTCACTTAATAAGTCCATAGACAGAATCATGACTTTATTGAATTAGCAGAACTTATGAAGTCCCTCTCATGGGTTAAGAGTCAAGTTTTCAATCAAGTATGTATGCAAGAACAAAGGAATAGATGCAATGCGCAAATTATATATGTGTGTGTATATATACGTGTGTGTATATATATATATAAAATTAATTAATTAAAGAGAGTGAAAAAGACAGGCATTTTGGAAGGAGGAGCTACTATTAGAATCTCTTTCGACCATTCCACCATTCATGAATATTGAATTCCATTATCCTCACTAGCTAGTTAAAATGTTAATACTCCAAATCATCCCCCACTATACAAAGCAAGGAAAATGAAGAAGATTTATATACAACAGGTGAATCATGTTGGCAAAAACTAAGATACACAACGGCATATTAATGAGCAGTCGCTGCCCTACTATATATACATTATTATAAATAGAGTAATTAATTTTACCGATCTCTATGCGGTTGAGTGAAATTATACTAGCTTTATCTCTATTTGTCCGGACAACATTAACCTCCTTTAATAAAAACAAAGTTAGACGTTATTAAGGTGTTTTGTCTATTATATATGACCCTCAAATTTTCACACTAGATCATCTTCACAATCTTCCTCCGGCTCTTTCTTATGCGCAAGATCATAAGATCAGAGTTTGCGCAAGAGATACCAGAATGGATGTCGCATAGTAAAGGGTTAGAGGGGACTGTGAAGTGTGTTGTGTGTAAAAATATGATGAGAATAATGAACGAAATACCTAAATATCAAATGACGTCTTTCTCATTGTTAAGATAGGTTAGTGTTGTTGGACAAATAGAGGAGATGCCCATATAATTTTACTACATCGCAAAAGAGACCAATGCAATTTACCCTTATAAATATTTCTAAATCCAAGCAAAAGCTTCTTGGGGTTTGGTTAAAGTAGGCACTTAACCCTAGTTAATGTGCATGTTCTCCAAATTATCAAGCATAAATAATTAAATATGAGTGTGAAAACAACATTCAATTTATATGTAGAGAGGGGGGGGGGGAAGAGGGGGAGAGGGAACGAGAGAGAACTATAACCATTTGATGGCTAAAAGGAGCTTAGATTTGTTACACAGAAAAATGTCACTATTTTATATATGGTATAGTTGCTCTACAAGAAATTTGGTCTTAGACCACATTTTTACTAATTATACTTAAAAGTGTGTCTTTTGGCATAAAAAGGAACATTATAATTAACTGAAAGCTACACTTATAGCTTAAGGCCATTATCAATTAGACAACCCCTCGATAAAATGTAACCTTATAATTAGCTGTATAATACGTTATAAGATATGTTACACTGTTAACAAGTATTAATTTTTTTAACAAAACCTATACCTTTAAAGCTAATGCATTATTTTTGTAGGGCGACCTTAGGTATTATGAGTGTAGTCAATAAAATTGTTTCTGTTTATATTTAAGGACACACTTTTAAGTGTAACTAATAACAAAGTGTAGCGTGAGATCAAAATTTTGCTATGAAGTGTAGCCTGTATAGCCAAATTTGTTGCAGTTGAAGATGCAGATATTGACATATGCTACAGTACCAAATATACCATTTAGAAAATTTATGTAGCGAAGAATAAATATATATATATATATATATATATATATATATATATAAATAAAGGTTTCATTTGTATAAGTCATAAGAAGTGGATAGGAAAATATTTCCAAGGAGGAGGAATAAATGGGAAATTGAATATTTATGGTAATGATAAAAATAGCCTATGTGCATGCAGGAACTCTAGAAGAAGGAAGGAAGACATATAAAATCAGAATCATGAACTTACCATTTTAAATAAATAATATCGATCAGATATATCATATTGTTCCATAAAAATTACTCTTCCGTTTCAATTTAGTTATCAAATTTTTGATAATTTAAGATTTTAAAATACATGTCAATTAGTGCACATTTTTTCCAATAATATCATCTGGCTTAATGATATTGAGACTATGCTTCCAGATGAACATGAAGTTAAAAACTTAAGATCCTGGATACACAGCCTAGCTATATGCATGCAGAAAATTAAAAAGTGAAGTCAAGAATCTTCCCTGACCCACTATCTAATTATGAATTTAGACAAAATTAGTAACAACAACAGAAGTTATCTCTACTAAAATAGTCCTTTAGCTGTAAAGCCTTTTTTTTCTTCCCATCCCTGAACAAGTGTGAAAAATGGCAAGGGGACAAAAAGAGGATTTAATGGAAGGAGATACATAGTGCCAATATTTTTAAGTTGACATGTGTGGTCACACTCGTTGTTGCATTCATGCAAGACAACCAATCAATTTCGTACTCGGCCACATGCATCTTTAATTGAAAAGCAAAAATGTTATTCGTACGTGGAACGCTGAGTTGATTCACATCCATTTTATAATTAGATGTAATTTCACAAAGATGAAAGACTCATTAAAATTGCATCTAATAGTAAATGAGACATGAATCAACCCAGTGTCTCATAAATTCAAATAACACCTCAGTAAAAAAACATTGCTCCGAAAACCATTACCCAGTTATATCCACGAATGACCTAGATGTAGTAAGTTAGAATATAGACGAAATTATATATCCCTTAACAGGTAAACAACTTGAACAAGGTAACCTCATTCAAACTAACTAGTCAACCCGAAGTAAACCAAACGAAACATTAAAAAAAAAACAAACATGCCAATAATAAGAAAGCCCTCCCCCCAGAAAATGGAGTATCCATATGCAAATAATTTAGGTTAGGAGAAAGTGGCGTGACGAGGTGGCCGTGACATTAGCTATACTCATCAGTAAGTTATAAGAAAACAAGGAGTTGACAGGTGAAGGGAGATAGATTGAAAAGATTGACCTTAGTCTCCTCCATGCACACCCTTTCATTCGTTTTACACCCAAAAATAAATAAACTGATTTGATTCTCCTTGTCGCGCTTATCCTCATCTCCTATGAACCCGCACTTCAAATGGTGACCATTTGAAAAAGCCTACAAAGCCAATAAATAATAATATATATAACAGTAATAATAGTAATAAAAACAAAAGAAAAAAAAAAAAAGAACCCATCAGGCACCGACAACGGCCTCTTTACATTTCTATGGTTATAGTATAAGTTGTATACTAAAATATGGCTTGAAACACAAAATTACAATTGTATGGGTCGAAGACTAAATTTGCCACATCTAGTGGCGAATTCAGACATTTATAAAAAAAAAATTTTTAAAAAGTTTGAATTTGCCAAACTCTATGACAAATTCAGACATATTTTTTTTAGGGAAAAAGTCTGAATTCAGCACAGGGTGTGGCGAATTCAGACTACCTTTTAAAAAATTAAAAAAAAAAGTCTGAGTGTCTGAATTCGCCACACCCTATGTCGAATTCAGACCCAAACCCATATAAATGTAAATTTTTTACATGGATCATATTATGGAAAATAAATTATTTGGGGACAATATAAATATAATAAATCCAACAGCTGAGCCCAAAAACAGAAAGAAAAGAGAGAAAAAAGAAACAACAGTATAACAAGAGATGACTTAGTGAGCGCTACTATTCTAATCTGACAGAAAGAAGAAATTTTCTTTTTCCTACTTCATACATCCGTCAATCCATTCAATAGTAGCGTCCGTGTCCATATCCATTCCCCCCCTCCCCCCATCCTTTCCCCATACTCCACCCTCCATGCCAATTTAAAAACAAGTCTCAAGCAATAACAACGCATACGATCACAGCAAAATCCGCATAGAATTTTTGAGCTATCTATCTATCTAGCTGGCTACATTAATTACCTTTTACATAGCTAGCAAGCCATAGACTGACTTAGTAGTCATGATGATGAGAGCGGCCGTACATTGTCTGGTCACATCCACCCCCTTGCGGTCCATGACGGTTCATGCCATCATCCCTCTGGCTGCTACTGTTACTATCATCATCGTCACCACCACCGACATTGGCAGCACCGAGGTTGAGGTACACCAACCGGGAGTCCAGGCTGGCGCAGCCGTGCTGGTGGTCACCAACGGTCACCGGATGAGGAGGGTACATGGCAGTGGAAGTTGAAGAAGAGGCGTTGTTGTTGTTGTTGTTGTTGTTGGCGTTGCCTTCTTCGCGGGACAGGACGAGGGCGGCGGACTGGACGAGCTCCAGGCACAGCCTGAGCTTGTTGGGCTCGACGTGGGGCAGCCCGGGGACGGCGCCCTTGAACAGGAAGTCGGAGGTTAGGGCTCTGAGGACGTCGAGAGGGGTGACGCCGTCGACTGTGCGGACGCTCGGGTCGGCGTGGTGGTCGAGCAGGACGGCCACCATGTCCGGCGACGCCATCTCCGCGGCCACGTGGAGCGGGGCCTTCCCGGCGGGGCCCGCCCGGAGGTTGACGTCCGCCGCGCCGAGCTCCAGCAGGGCCTTGGCCACCTCCCTGCTGCAGTTCTCCACGGCGTAGTGCAGGGCCAGGGCCTCGTCGAGGTTGAGGCCCTCCCCCATGACCATGAGCTTCACGAGCTCCACGTCGGACGAGTCGAGCGCCCTCCTCATCCGGCGGATCTGCTGGTCCTCGGCGTCTCCGGCGGGGGCGAGTTCCGGGCGGCGGTGGTGGCGGGCGAGGGAGGATTTGAGGCGGAGCTCCTCGATCTTCGCCACCACGTCGATGGGGAGGTGCTTGGCGAGGACTTCCGGCGGGAGGCCCGACTTCGCGACGAGGTGGGAGCACGTGGCCCACAGCTGCTGCGTTTCTTGCTTCCTCGAGGCCAGGAGCACCTTCATCACGTCCTCGATTGAGGATTTCTCTACCATGCTCGCTAGTTGTTTCTGTGAATGTGAATGCGGTAAGAGCAAGTTAGCACAATTAATTTGCATCCATGTAGTATTTGATAGAGAGAAAAAAAAAATGTAAATTTACTGGCATTCCACATTCCATGTATGGCGTTGATGTATGATGATGAATGAGAAATATTGGTTTAGAAAAAAGTAGGAGGAATTGGAAATTAAGTAATTAAAGTGAAAGAGAAGATAAAAGGGATGGGATGTTTGGTGTTTGCTAGAATTACGTCTAAGCGGCAGACCCTTTCTTTAGTTGTGGTTTGTTCTCTTTACGAGTAAGAACCCCAAATGAGGAAAGTGAGTGTTTGGGAAAAGATCTCGTGTGCTTACTGCGTGGAAGACAAGACTGGATCCATATATGTTTTATCATCTAAATTTGGAAAATCCTTGGGGGGTGCCTCGCAATGGGTAGAGGAAACACCAATTCGAGAAAAACCCTCATGTCTCCAAAATACGGCCCATGAAATCAAGGGATGTCAAACGCGCAAAAGAAATAGGTACACTCCTCTACTGAAAGCGAAAACAGGCTTGAAGAATAAGTAAGAAGCTTCCAAGAAGCACACAAATTAAAAAAAGGAAGAGTGGTACAGCACGGGTGGCGGCCTTTCTAAGCTGTGATGAGAATCGGAGCTGACAGTAGACAAGGATGGTTAACCAGGAAGGAATTTAAACGCAGAGAGAGCAGGAGGAGAAGAGAATTACTGGCACCTCAAGTGATTGATTGAAAAAAACACAAGTTGGAAACCCAAAATCTAGTTCCATCAATCACCCGTCATAAGATTATTATAGGATCACCCAAATTATTTTATTTTCATCTTAGAAAAAAAAATAAATCTGAATAAAATACAATAAAGAGTCCCACTTCCCAAAAACCAGACCCCCATCCTCCTCTTGCAGTAAATTCTCCAAATTCCCAAGACCCAGAGAAGAACATACAACTGGCCGCACAAATCAGAGTGGCAGAGGGACAGAAGTCACGGAGGGGGAGAGAGAGACAGAGAGAGAGAAACAATTATAATTAGGCGCTAACTAACAAAAACCATCCTGTATTTTTTTTCTTTTTTTTAAAATAAATTATTATTAGGGGAAGAAGCGGCAACAAATTAAGAAACCTGAGTGAGCAATGCCAGCTGTTCAACCCCAAAGTATCTAGCGGCGGCGAGCGTGTCCAGCGCGAGATCGACGGCCGAGGTGCAATGCGTGTGCCAGCACCCCCTCTCGCCGCAGTCGGCCCTCGCCCCGTGCTTCTGCGGGACGACGGAGACCTGCCCGCTGTACAGGAACTGCAGCAGCAGCAGGAACACCTCGTAGCCCACCGAGTGCACCGGGATGACGCCGGGCCTCTGCGTCGCCGCCGCCGCCGCCGAGCCGCCGGACGCTCCGGCGGGGCCGAGGCCGGCGGAGGGGGGGTTATCGGGCCCGCAGAAGAACTTCCTGAAGAAGAGGCTTCGGGCGGCGAGGATGCATCGGTGGGCGTGGACCAGGCGGCCCTCCACCTGGAAGGTGACGTCGCTGAAGGCCTGCCCGTTGATGAGGAGGTTGAGGCAATCGAGGGATAGGGATCTTAGAGACTCCTCAAGGGACATGGCTGTTGGTGCTCTCTCTCTTAATGTTGCTACTGTTTGTGACTGTGCTGTCTCACTCACTCTTTTAGGGTTCTATGAGTTATGTATGATAACAACTCCTCAAGAGAGAGAGAGAGAGGGGGGGGGGGGGGGGGGGAGTGGTTGTTAAGAAGGGGAGGAGTGAGGAGTGGAATGAAATAGTGAAAGGAGTGAGGGGGTTGTTGGGTTCATTAGGTGGATGTTTGCGTTGTTGTTCGTTGTTGTTGTTGACGGTGGTGGTGATGATGATGATGGTGGTGCTATAATTGTTTTTATGGGATGCTCTTGCGGGGTGATTGGAGGGTAGTGGCTGTGGGGATGCGTAGGGCAATGTTTTTTTGTGTGTATTGTGTTTACTGGTGGTGTTTCTTTTTGATAGAGAGAGAGAGAGAGAGAGAACGCAATTTGGGTGGCTATTCTGGGCGGCTGGGGGTTTAAAAAGGGACTTGTCAAATTAGTAAATTTTTTTTATTACTTCTTAAAAGAAAAGAAAAATGTTACTTCTACGTAAAAAAAAATAAAAATAAGATATTTATTTATTTTTTTATTCGTGTATATAACATAATTGTTCTAAAAAATTAGGTTTTGCGAAGACAAGAAATAAACTTTTTCAGTAAAAAATAAATAAAAATTAATTTTTTAGTGATTGTTTTGATTTTTTATTTGATGTTTTAAAAACATTTATTAACAATTAAAAAAAAAAGAATATAGAGTGNAAACATTTATTAGTAAAAATTTTTTAAAAAAAAAAGAATATAGAGTGTCAAATTAATTATTTTTCGTTAAAGTTTTACACAGTAGGAAGCACGTAGTGGCAGGGATCGAAAAGGACGGGGATTAAAAAAACTAGGAAAAATTCTTTCCTTCTGCCTCTTTGATCACGTAACATTATTATCATCGTTCGAGTGTATATCTTATTTGATCTCTACACTTTACACATTTATCTTAATTAGTTTTTCACTTTACAAAACTAATATCTTAAGTAATCATTAGATATTTATAATATTATTTTAAGTAGTTACTAAACTATTTAACTATTTTCCCTTAGGATATGCATGGAATAGGGACTAACAAGTCCAACATTTATAAAGTTTAATGACTAACTTGTTGTAAAATCAATTAAGACACAAACATAAAGTTCAGGAATCAAATAGGGTATTAACAGTTATCATTCACTCATATCATACCATTTTTCACCACTCTTTGATCTCAACATCTATTTTAGGGAAATTCATGTAAACACAAGTTCAATATATTATTTTTAAAATACAAACAATAAAAGTTAGTGTCATTAAATGGGACCTAAAAATATTTGTGAGACACATAATAAAAATGAGTGTGAGACACTTTTATTGTGTGTATATCTAAAAATAATGTAGTACACTTATGTTTAGATAAAATTATCTCTTTTCAACAGGGGACATGAGATAATCCATTCTCTTTCAATATTACCATCTACATCAATTCTTCCTCCCCCGTTTACCTTTTATTGTTGTTTTTTAAACAAATATTTTTCTAAAATTAATTGTCATTTAATTATATTAAGGAAGTATTAAATATATTTTTACACTTATATCTTTATTATCTCTCATACTCCTCATAACACTTAAGAATTATATCACTTATTTCTCAAGATTAATTTTGTCTATGCATTCTATATTTTTTTATCTTAGTGTCAATTAAATGATTTATTAAACTGTGTGTTTTTGTCAAAAAAGACAACAAAAAATGAATGGAGGGAGTAACATCGACATAAATTCTTCCACAAATGGATGCAATAGCTTTTTTTTAATTGTAAGAAGTTTAGGCTCTAAGAGTATTTAATATGGGATAATCTATTCATATTATTGGTAATCTTCCTTTTATCTTATAATTAATATTGACATGTTTGGTTAGATAAGAGTGCTTTTGAGTAATAGTATGTGTTTTGCATGTTCTTATCATAAGTATTAATTCATATATATTTTGAGTTCAATGGAATTTAAACTCAAAGCATTAAGGGTAGGTATGTGTGCTCCAACCACTAGGTCACGGCATGTTGTTGTGTTCTAATGGTGCAATTAATATATATATATATATATATATATATATATATATATATATATTGAGCTTCTTTCTTATTTTTTATTCAAATTGACTCTTAAATTAATTATAATTAGAATATGCTACTTAAAATTGATAATCATCTTTTAACATTTTATGTTTACTTTTTTATAATGTAATTCCAAATTTTCATTTTATATATCCAAAAAATAATTTATGCTCTTTTATAATACGAAGGAGGAAGGAATATGTGTGTGTGTGTGTATATATATATATATAGAGAGAGAGAGAGAGAGAGAGAGAGAAAATTGTATTGAAAATAAACTAATTATATTATTTTTTTTATGATATTGATTACATTTTGATAGATAATAAGACTTATCATAACATTTGCAATGACCCAAACTTTGTAGTGTAATAATTATGTAAAAAATTTATAATGGTCAATAATAATTAAAAAACTACTAATAATATGCATATTTATATTTTTTTCAATAATATTAATAGCACTAAAAATGAAAATTATTATAATGTTTAGTTGTACAAGTAGTTACTTACACAAAAATAATTTTGTTTAACATTTCCAAACAACAATATTCATGCATTTTATCATAACGACTTTTGATATAAAAAGTTCTGAACATAAATTATATTATATCAACTCACTTTTGATCAAGATTACTTTTTTTGCAAACCAATTAATCCAAACACACACTTTTGGGTAAAGAGCTTAATTAATTTATAAGCCTTAATATAATTAAAAAGAGCTTTTAGCTAGAAAAAAATTTAACTCAAAAAATAGCTAACGAAAAAGTTATTTTATGTTTATTAGAGGCAAATTTACCTAAGTTCTTATTTTAATAAAAAATATATTTAATTTGATATAATTAAAATGTTTAACTTATTATTTTTAGTTTTAAAAGTAATATTAAGTTAAAATAAAATTAATAATTTTTTTAACTTATTTTTTTGAAAATAAGTTTATAGAAGTAAACAAAAGAAAATGTCAATTTTCTTTAAATATACTTTATACTTTCTTAAATATATATTTTTTAATTTAATAAATTATTGATAAATATATTTGTTAGTAATCTTCTGTTTATTTATATATTTTTTAAATTAATAAATTACCGTTGGATGATAGATATCCATCAGTAATGTCCTGTCTATTTAAAAAAAACAAATTACCTACTTCACCAGTAATTGATTGTTGCCACTTGGCGTTACAAGTTACTAGTGAAAATAGCAACAAATATGTTATTTGATGGTAACTTTGATTTGCTTTGTGGCTAGAGTTGAAAAAGACTATTAACGACGGATTTAGACACAACATCCACAAAAAAATCCACCAATAAAATTTACCAAATTCAATGGGTTTTTTTAGTAGTGTTGACTGTTACTTCTAAATATTTTGTATAAGGTACTAGTTAAAAAGGTATTTGAAAATTTGTTATGAAAAAACGAAGTGTTTTAGAAAAAAAAAACCTATAAATTTTAATCTATTACCTACTTTAAGCAATTATATTATTTTTTAAATTTTTTATATAAAAATTAACAAAAATTCTTGGGTGCATTTACTTTAGCTTATTAGACAAAAAAAGTATATTATTTTTTTTACTAAATTAATTAGCTTTTGTAGGTTTAGATAGTTTTTTTTACAAAAAATACTTTGATTTTAATAAAAAAAATGTTTTTCAGCTTTTAAGAACAAGCTAAAAGAGATAGCTTAAAATATTTTGTGCACCAAAAAAAAGCTTGATTTTTTTTCAGCATTTTTGACTCTTTAACAAAAATAAACGTTTTAATCATTTTACACGAACCTCTTATCTTTAATAAATTTACATGCCCCACTTTCTATCAGCGTACTTCAAGTCTTTCAATTTAAGTTCAATGCCAATCACAAAGCATCTTGATGATAAAGAAATAAGGGAAAAAATCAGCACCACTGAAACTTCTTTTTGACAGTTTTCGGGTGTGTTTAAAAGTTTGTTTTTGGGGAAAAAAGGATTATGTAGACTTAATTATATTTGAAAATTGTAAATTTAGTCTATCTAATTATTTTTTTTCCTTCAAAATAAAACTTACAAAAACACTCTTCCTTATTTAAAAAAAAAAAGTATATATGACTCAAATAATAGAAGCCTCACCATAACAATCTTTCTTGGTTTCTTTTCAGAGTATTACAAATTATGGAAAATGTTACATGTACATCCAATTTTATATAGTCATACATACACCATTAATAATGCACAAACTTTATTCTCATGAGTGCACAAACATTACAAATTTATAGATGATATTCTCAATTATACTTAATTAAGTGCACAAACATTACACGCATTAAAATACAAATTTTATGTATATTAGTATAGGGTGTATGTATAGTGTATATTTTTTTGTGTACGTGTAGCAAGATTCACAAATTATATCATACGATAACAAACAAATAAATAAATAATAGATTCTATGAATCTAACTCACAATAAGCATTATTTCAATTTTGTTGCCAACTTGGTTATGATTAATTATAAAATAGTTGACGATATGATGTATCATTATAAAGTGGTTGAAGTTACTAGGATTCATTTAGTAGTAAGGAGTCTAATTTATATATATAAGATCTTAGGTTTAACCGTCATTGGATGTAATTTCTAAAAAAAAATTATGGTTTTATAATTAAAACCATCCTTATATCTAAAACATTACAATATTATTTTGGAAGCCTTGTGTTGTGTAACCTCGGGCCATAAATTTGATTATTTAGTTTTATTTGATGTACTTCTATATTATAAGTAAAACATACAATACAGGCATGTTAGTCAAAGTTTATCATTAGCATCATTTGTGCTTAGGTTTCAATATTGATCGACAAAAGGAAAACAAAAACTAATTAATGGACTATGCTATTCTTTTTTCCTTTTTATGGTACCAAAAATATGGTTTGCAATTATTTTATATTTGATTTCTATTTCAGAGTAATTTGAGTAGGAAACGAAGTTACCTAAATGCAATAGATGGATGAGGCGATAGCTTAATAGATTCCCCAACATTGGTTTCCTGGTGTGAGTGAGAGGTGCTGAGTTGTACATGCAAAGACACTCTGATACTCAAGTAAGCACACGAGTTTTAGTGAGTATTCTAGGATTAGAATAAGTGATACCTAATGATTATGTCGGAAATGCAATAGCAAAGATTCATATCCTTGTTGAGAAGAAATGGAACGCAAGCTTTGTGTGGTTTAGTTGTGAAGGAAATGGGTACTTCAAGAGGCACTTGATGATCATCATGAGGGCTTTCTAAGTGTAACTCTGTGTGTGTTTTTCTGGTTGTTTCAATTCCTTGTGAACCCTTGATTTGTAGGAGATTAGGGAAGATTGAAGTTCTTCCCCCAGCTAGCTTGGGCTCACCGTCCCCCAGGCTATCATGTCATTTGGCAATGAACTATGGCCACTAACACAAGATTTCTAAGAGCAAGTCAACTCTTGTCTTTCTAAAATGGGTGATAGATGGTTCATATCCTCCTTTTACCCTTTGGCTTCCTTCCTAATTTGTGCCCCTTATCATGTGATGCCCCCTTGGATGTGCTGACTTTGCCCACTAGAATGGGCAGGCCCAATATCCCCCTTCTCCAAACCATACAACCTCAAGATTCCCTAACTGTCGCTTGCGTACTCAAGGGGTGCCTTCCCTTGCCACCATTCCTCTAGCTTTGTGTCTATCCAATCAGCTACTCTAGTTGTTTCAGTTGACCTTCCAATTTCCTTTCAACGACCACTTCACCTTCTGTGCCACGTGCCACACAGTAAAAATCGAGGTATTAAACACAGAATTAAAATGAAACAACACATACCTGTCTTGAAAATGGCGGAGGATGGCCGTTATGTGGACTCTATATGGCAGTGCGTTTCCCCGTGTACATGCCTGGCCCATGTGGTACAACACATATAAGGCCTAGTTAAGCAATAGCCCTCGGCCATGGCCCACAGCACCAGGCTGTCATCCTTGGTCATCACCGAGTGGTTTCCGCCCCATGACACCAGTGTGTGGGTCAGCAAGTAGTGGTAGATGTAACACCCCTGCTAACCGCCTACTTCCATGGTAGCAAGCAATGCTCACAGGGTTGTTATTCGTTGTGTCGGATTACTTTTAGCCCGTATCTTTACCTTTGCAAATATCTCGTGTATGAAAATATGGACCCATTTGAAAATCATTCTTTTATAGTATCAGTTTGTAAACTAGGAGCCATGCATGATTTAGAGAACATATAACAACAGTCGCTATAAACTGGGGTAACCGCAGCGGAACATAAAGAGTATATGTGCATATATATAAATACAACCAGGGTCCAACATCTGTACACATCGTCATAATAATACATATGTACACAAACTGTATATAGGTCATAAGTCATAATACAAAACATTTGTCATCCAAATGTCACTGTCATTCCTGTGCCTTGACTTTCAACTGCTGTCAGTCCAATCGCTCTGCACACCTGCGGGATCCATAACCGAGGGGGTGGGGGTGAGAACACTTGGTCCTCAGTGGAGTTCCGTAGTACTAACAATGGTTCATTTTCTCAGTTATCCTCCCGGCCGTTCAGGGGTTTCTAAGTGAGCATGCATACTAAAAACCTACTGATTATTCTCTTCGCCTAGGATCCTGAACAGCTTTATCTACATTACTATGTGATCAAGGGAACTAGTCTTGCTTATCTAGGTTCTCGCGCTTTCTGCTCCTAACCATCGTTACATANTATTTTTATAATATCCATACACGGGCAAATAACGACCAAACGCTATCTAACATGATCGAAACTGGACAGGAGACCTTGATATTTATCCTAAGGCTTAGATATTTATATAAAATAATAATATAATAATATATAAATAATTAATTAATTAATAAAAGGCATCAGGGGGGCCACGGCTATAAATAGCCCCCCGTAGCCAGAAGCAATTTGCTTCACTCTTTCCTCAGTTTCTAAAATTTCTAGTCCTGTTCATGCACATCGCGGTTGTCGGACTCCAGAAAAATTCTAGGAGCACACCATCGTGAGGAGAATATTACCCACATCAACTCTACCGATTCAAGATTTGCGTAGGAAGTGGGTAACCCTAATCCCACTGTCTATGTGGATTACTATGTGATTTTATATGTGTATTTTTGCGTATCTGATTTTGAAAACACTGTGAAAAATAGGTAGATCATGCTGTGAAAGTAGTTTTGAGTAGTTTTAGCAATAGGAAAGTATAATTGTACTTGTCGGATTATATGGAAAATATATTTGAAGTTACAGGGGAAAACACTGAAAAATGTGGAAAATCATGCTACGGATGAGTTTATAACATAGTCATTCGAATGACCCCCATAGCCATTCGAATGAAAGTGAATTTCTCTCATCCTGGAGCATTTTTAAGGATTCATTCGAATGACCAAACCCTCGTCATTTGAATGACACTCTATCTTTGTTAACCGATAGCTAAGTTTTAGAGAAATTCGAATGATTAAGCTTTGTCATTTGAATGATGACTGAAGAATTTGAGTTTTGAGCTTTTCTATGTGTTCCAACAAGTATAGACACGTATACCGTTGTGTATGAAAGCATGCATCATGAGGAACCGGTCGTGGTATGACTAAAGACGACCGTAGATAACTAGAAGTACTGAACCTTAGGGAACAATGACATGTCTTATGAGGCTTTGACCCTAGAGGGCCTGGTGTGCCTTAAAGAACGTAATTATATGATTAGGATTATCCTTTCTCTTGGCACGTCCAACGGAAAAGCCCCTCACCAGTTCAGCAAGATCGATTGGTTATGACAAAGTAGGCACAGGCCTGACTATGATACCACAAGCACAGGCCTGAGTTTACGAATACAGGCATAGCCTGACTATGAAGGCACAAGCCTTACCATGATGAGAACAGGCATAGGCCTGACTAAAGAATGGGCCCATTAAATGAATGAACAATGTAACGCGAGGTCAAGTCATAGGGCTGACCTGGTCGAGTCACCGGACCGACCCACGAGTCCACACCTAATCGAGTCACAGGGCCGATCCCTCGCCATCCTCTCAACTGGGTGGTAGTGCCTATTGTTGTTCAATGTTTTCCTCCTATGAGCTTTACGTGGCTAGCTACCATACCAGTTATAGCGCTGCCGGGTCGTCAATGATAAGGAATGCAACGAGGTTATAGCCGCGGCCACGGTTACAAAGGTGAAAGGACCAAGAAGGACGCAGCTACAGGGTGAGTAAGAGAATCCCCAGATGCCCCTTATGCATGAGTTATATGTATGGATGAATGTATGCATGTACATAAATATGTATGTAAACAACTATGCATTAATTATCGTCAAGGGAACATCCTAAGACGACTAATATGTAAGCTAGAAGTGATGTAAGTGGGTGATGCTGCATTGCCGTGCTCGAACAAACACAGTTAATAAGAACGAAGCCTAAGTAATATCAAGATTAGAAAATCCCAGTCACCTAGTAACATAGGTAAAGCTGCTCAGGACTAGAATGACTTTTAATAATCAGTAGGGATATTAATATACATGTACACTTAGAGATCTCCTGAGCGGCCTGGAGGATAACCGAAGGAAATGCGATGTCCCAGTGCTAAGGTTTCCCCACTAAGAACCCATCGTTCTCACCACACTCGTTTATGACTCCACGGACTTACGACGACTCCTACTACGAGGACGCTGCCAAGCCAAATGACGAGCGTTGAAGGACGGTTACGTGAAAGTGAATTACCCGAAGGACCAGCATAAACATGAATTTTGCCTAGGGCTAATTGAGAGATGCTCCGGTTAGCCCTGAGATTTTGGAAGACGTGTAGTATATTGGGATGAACTTGATAAATGTATATTAATTATTTTAATAATTATATGACTACTTGCGAATGTATATAGAGGACCATCTGGATGTTTATTCGACTGTTATGAATAATAGATTGCTAATCGTTAAGCCTAAGGACTCTATCGTTTGTATTAACTGTTCTTCCTACACACAGCTCATATCTTATGCGATACATTATGAAAAGAAAAGTTTAAAATCGGTCCATATTTTCCTAAATAGTTATTTTAAAAGTCAGTAAGTGACTAAAAGTATTCCCACCAAGTAGCAAACAACCTAGTGAGCATTGCGTATGACTCAAGCGTAAGCAGTTAGCTAGGGGTGTTTCATTTGGTATCAGAGCAGTTTGGTCCAAGTGAGCCTGAGGACTAAGTTGCACTATGCTTTCAAGCATGATGAACGGTGTATATCCTACTAAGTTCTACGTGCTGAACATATGTACACTAGCTTTTCTTGAGATTGATCAACTCAGGATTTTTGCAGGTACAATTGATCAGACATGTCGCCAAAAAGGGAGAATACACGTCCTACCCCCACTGTCGCAGACCTTGCAGAGATATTATGAGAAATGGCCCAAGCCACTCAGGCGTAGGCCCAGGCTACCACCTTGATGGCGGTTGCCGCCGCTCAATGCAACGCCCCCCAAACGGCTCAGGAGATCATGGCCCTGAGGTACCAAGACTTTACCCGAGCCAACCCATCCGTGTTCGAAGGTATGATGGACCTTGACCTAGTCCATGGCTGGATCAGAAAAATGGAGCAGAATTTCGAAGATGTCCCCTGCACCGACTCTCAGAAAGTCAAGTTTGCAGCAAGAAAGTTGGATGGCGTAGCCGGGGAGTGGTGGGACATGACTAAGCCCGCTTTTGGATAGGATGAGATGCTAATTTCATGGGATCAGTTTAAGGCAATANAATTTTGCCCAAGGCTAATTGAGATATGTTCTGGTTAGCCCTGAGATTTTGGAAGACTTGTAGTATACTAGGATGAACTTGATAAATGTATATTAATTATTTTAATAATTATATGACTACTTGTGAATGTATATGGAGGACCATCTGGATGTTTATTCGACTGTTATGAATAATAGATTGCTAATCGTTAAGCCTAAGGGCTCTATTGTTTGTATTAACTGCTCTTCCTACACACAGCTCATATCTTATGCGATACATTATGAAAAGAAAAGTTTAATATCGGTCCATATTTTCCTAAATAGTTATTTTAAAAGTCAGTAAGGGACTAAAAGTATTCCCACCAAGTAGCAAACAAACTAGTGAGCATTGCGTATGACTCGAGCGTAAGCAGTTAGCTAGGGGTGTTTCATTTGGTATCAGAGCAATTTGGTCCAAGTGAGCCTAAGGACTGAGCTGCACTATGCTTTCAAGCATGATGAACGGTGTATATCCTACTAAGTTGTACGTGCTGAACATATGTACACTAGCTTTTCTTGAGATTGATCAACTCAGGATTTTTGCAGGTACAATTGATCAAACATGCCGCCAAAAAGGGAGAATACACGTCCTACCCCCGCCGTTGCAGACCTTGCAGAGATATTACGAGAAATGGCCCAAGCCACTCAGGCGTAGGCCCAGGCTGCCACCTTGATGGCGGTTGCCGCCGCTCAATGCAACGCCCCCCAAACGGCTCAAGAGATCAAGGCCCTGAGGTACCAGGACTTTACCCGAGCCAACCCATCCGTGTTCGAAGGTATGATGGACCTTGACCTAGTCCATGGCTGGATCAGAAAAATGGAGCAGAATTTCGAAGATGTCCCCTGCACCGACTCTCAGAAAGTCAAGTTTGCAGCAAGAAAGTTGGATGGCGTAGCCGGGGAGTGGTGGGACATGACTAAGCCCGCTTTTGGATAGGATGAGATGCTAATTTCATGGGATCGGTTTAAGGCAATATTCATGGATAAGTATATCCCTCGGGAGTTATAGGACCACAAGGAGGCATAATTTTTTGAGCTCAAACAAGGGACGATGACCGTTGCAGAGTATACAACGACGTTTGCGAGACTTTGTCAATACTCCCTAATGTATAAAGTCCATTCGAATGAAGACTGGAAGTGCGGGAAGTACCAGCGAGGATTGAAGCCAGAGCCGCAAGTATTCTTGAATGTGCCAGGCGTACAAGATTACGCCACATTAGTGAATACATGTCTAGCACAGGAGGAAGCCAACAGGGCCTTGGTGGAGGTGTGCAATGAGTGAAATAAGAGAAGGTTCGAGGAGGCAGGAGGCTCACAGGCAGATCAAAGGAAGAGGGGACCCTTCCAAGCTCCGTTCCCAAATAGGGGCAGGAGTCAATATCCTCAAAGGCAACAACAAGGGATTGGAAGGCCTCATAATCAGCCCTGACTGGGACCACCCCAGGCAGGACCACCAGTAGCGCGACCCCAGCCACAAGGGGGTGCCGCTAGTCACAACTAGTAGGAGCCCCGGCCGTTGTGTCCGAAATGTCAGAAGCCGCAGTTAGGCGAATGTTTGGCAGGTCAGAACATATGTTTTAGGTGCGAAAAATGTGGCCACTTTGGCAGGGACTGCAGAGTGGCTCCACCCGCACCCCAACGCCAAGGCCGAGTTTTCACCATGACAGCAGAGGAAGCCCAAGAAGAAGAAGGCCTAATCTTGGGTAAGTGTGTACTAAATGGGAAATCATTGGTTGTGTTGTATGACTCAGGAGCTTTACACTCCTTTATATCCTACGATAGTGTAAAGGAGCTAAGCTTATCTCCTACAACACTACCGTACACATTGTCTATGTCCACACCCACCGCACTACGGGTTAAGACCTGTCGAGTATGTCTACGACGCTCATTCCAACTGCAGGAAAGAAAGTTCATAGCTGATTTAATTTGACTCCCCTTAGTCAGACTAAACATGATACTAAGGATGGATTGGTTGAATGCCAATCAGGTTGTTCTTGATTATGCTAGGAAACTAGTGACCTTTTCGTCTACCGTCACCAGCCCGCGAACCCCGGAGGAGGAGTTACCAGTTCTCTACTGCTGTCGGTTAGAAAATCAAGGGTTTGTTTTGCTAGCATCCTCAAGAGCAAGAGTCGTAAAGCAGGAAGTCGGGGATATTCCCGTAGTTTGAAATTATCCAGATGTTTTCCCTGATGATATTCTGGAGTTTCCTCCAAAATGAGAGGTAGAATTTTCAATTGACCTGGTCGCCAACGCAGGATCTATCTCCATTACGCCATATCGAATGTCTCCATTGGAACTGCAAGAGTTGAAGAAGCAGTTGCAAGAGTTAATGGGAAAGAAATTCATTAGACCAAGTGTGTCACCGTGGGGAGAGTCAATGTTGCTCGTGAAGAAAAAGGACAGCATCATGCGAATGTGTGTCGATTACAAGCAGCTGAACAAGGTGACGGTCAAGAACAAGTACCCTCTGCCGAGAATCGACGATCTGCTGGACCAGTTGAAAAGCTCAAAGGTCTTTTCGAGGATTGACCTACGATCTGGGTACCACCAGATTCATGTGCGGGAAGAGGATATCTCTAAGACATCGTTTAGATCCCGTTACGGCCACTACGAGTTCACAGTGATGTCGTTCAGACTGATGAATGTGTTAAGTGTCATATTTTACCAATTTCACTAGTAAAATGACACATGTGTGCTTAAGTTTTAATGAATTATCTAACTAAATTCCTCACTTTTATAGAAAATTAGCAAAGCTTAAAGATGATACAAGCACGTCTCAAAGGATAAAATTCAAGAAAAATCCCACAAGAATGAAAGCAAAGAGGAAAGGGGGGCAAAGGAGCCAAAGAAAACAAAGAAGACAAATTCAGAGGAGCAGCCTGCTCAGCGGTCCTCTAAGGCCGCTCAGCCAAGACTACTGCTCAACGGGTCCCCTAGGCCGCGTAGCTGTCCATTACTTCAGAGTGAAGTAACTTAGGCTCAAAGCAAGCTCTGCAACCACCCTGCAGCCACCATGACACTGCTCAGTGCACCACACACCACTCAGTGGCTCTAACAGGATAATGGTAGAGCAGAGCCACCCTGCAGAAGAGGATGACATGGAGGACGCTGCTACAAGGCACCTGGAATCCTCATGCATACTATATGCGATGCATGTATATGAAACATGCATATGATACATAGATGAAACAGGTTTATGATAAGTATATGTGAAACATGAATATGATATGTACATGACACACATAGATGATATGTATATAAGACATGTATAGGATATGTATATGAAAAAGCAACGTCAAGAAACCAAGGTTTCACCAGACGACCTCTAAGAGGTTATGCGAATACGAGGATAGCATAAGAGTATAGAATACGATAAGTTTTCCAGTGATACGTAAAGCAAAAATTAGAATCCCCCGATAACCTAGTAATCTAGATAAGGCTGCTTAGGACTAGAACGGATAATAACAAGTAGGGAGTTAGTATAACTATGACACCAAGAGACCCCCTGAGTGGCAAGATCACAATGGAGTAATGAAATAAGTAGTTACGCCCCGAAGGACCCCACTGAGGATGAAACGTTCTCACCCCCACTCCTTTATGGTTCCAGGCGAGCATGACTGGTATACCTAGGACGACAAGGCAGCGCAGGACGGCTTGAGGTCTCGAAGCCAGAGGATCCTCGAGGAACAGCAGGAAATATCCCTTTCCATCAATGCACGACGGCGAATAGAGTTTTGTAGTCTGTAGTAATAAACAGTCTACATCGGTTGTTAACTATTATGTGTAGTATGTCTACTATGTATTATGGCCTAAATGTGTAGATGTGCATGGATCAAGTGATTGTAGCTACCTATATATATCATGCAATGTTTTGATATCACGTAAGTCCATTGGGACTCTATCGTTTGTATATTTATACAATTGCCTTTTTGACCGCGCATGGCTCCTAGTTCATAAATGAGTAACGGAAAGAAAAAGATTTCAAAATAGTCCATATTTTCAAGTAAGAAACATTTGCAAAGCTAAAAGTAAGGGTTAGAAGTAACCCAACCAAAGCAGATAACAACCTAGTGAGCATTGTTTGTGACTTAAGCGTAAACAGTTAGCTAGGGTGTTTCAGTATGACTATGAACAAAAATGAATTTTTCATGGCAAAAATATATGAGCAAAGAATAAATCAAGGCATGTCAAAATCAATTGGACCTCACTAATTAGTGTGTGTCACCCATTACTCATAGTGTATTGGTTCATCCAATGCTAGCTCAAGCACTACACTAAAGTCGCCTCCATATGCTTGAATTTCTTCTAAGCATCACAGACCACACATTAAACATGACATGCATCAAGAGGTATTTTAAAGGTTACAATGGGGTCACGGTCAAGGTGAGATATTATATGGCCATTGCGCTAAAGCCCAAGGCTTAGCATAATCAATGGCATATGTGCTAATCAAAAGTGTAAAGACCTTGATCTCCATTAGCTCCTCTTTGCCTTCAATCATGTGCATGAAAATATTCCCTAAACACTTCATTTATTCACTTGATTTACCACTTTTCAACATTTTTCAACACTTTTTTCCTTTGAATTTCTTGGGAAAATTGTCACATTCCGTCCACTAGCTTAGGGAAGAGTATCGGTTGGTGCACTAAATTGGTTGTTTATGGATTTGTTTGCCTCAAAAAAATTTGTTTGTTTTTATATGGGCAATTTTCATTGATTTTCTAACCAACAAGTGCATTTTTTGTCTCTCTCTCCCTACTTTTGAATGTTGCATGCCCTCATGTAACCCCACACTTGTTGCTATGCCCTTAAAGCTAGGTGTATCATGGTTTTACTTGATTATCAACTTGTATTGTAAACAATCAACAAAAAGGATAATATGTATCAAGTAGGCTAGCGAGAGTCAAACATTCATGGTAGGCCAATATTGATATGTAAGCTAGAAACACAAGGAGTGCCTCTATCCCGTCACTTATCATGCATAATGGTGAAAGTGCAAAGTAGAGAATCAGGCAAGTTCTAGACTTGATCTCTAGTGAGTGTGTGCACAACAAATAAAGGTATGACGTGTAATGTTGACATCCTAATTAAGGCTAAAATTCTCACTAGGTATTTTCATCCAATTAATCAGAACATGCCAAGATATATTAAGTTCTTAATCAAACGCAATGCCAACATACATGACAGCAAGAAGCAGTTAACAATTCACAGCTTAACCATCAGTTAATCTAAGTTTGCATCTACTCAAGAATTCCCAAATACATTGCACAGTGTACATCACAGCTAAGCAAAAATAAAAACAAAAATATCCTAAGCATGCATAATTAAAAAAAAAACTAACCTAATAAGCAAAAAAAAAAAAAAGA
>QANU01054746.1:119527-151145 GCA_003254905.1 Nissolia schottii
ATTGGGTAGAGCAGCACTATCTGCTCGCAGTTGATATCAATGACATGCGAGGCAGGAAACACGTGGAAAAACATGGTCTTCATCAATAGGCGAGGCTCCCATTTCAAGAATTTCCCCAGAAATTGCTTGATTTGCCCATTTGTACGTAATAAAGGAATCCTTCATTGCGGTTAACTTCATAACTGTAACTACATCCCTCAGCTGCTCAAGGTCGTCCTCCTCGCTGTTATCAGGAGAAGGTGGAATCTGGAGCTGAGCCTATACAGATAGGGTGCCCATGGGAAGAGTCTGGCTACATAGGTAAACCGTCTCCTGGCCAGGGAATTCCCAATTGGCATAGAATTACCCTTACCAAGGTCCTATTGGCTAGCTTTGGCATGTGGAGACTGTATTGCAAACCTTGGTTCTGAATGCTCTTAATAACCCTCTCGCTGACCCCATTGCCATAGTTCTAGGGGTTAGAATAATCAATGGGAAACTCCTACAAAAGTGGGAGCCAATATATGCCTTGGTGCCAATCTTGTCCTGCCTCTCACGTAGCAAAGATGGTGACATCCTGTGGCAGGTGACAAATTGGCGGCAGTGGAAGACCAGATCAACACCTGTTGGCCCTTGATGATGATGATGCCATACCTACAAAATGAAAATGTGCACGAATCAAATCCTTCAAAAGTGAAGAGTATGGTTTAGGCATTTCATCGAGCACTTGGTATGCATATTCAAAGCATGTCCCACAATGTGTAATTTCAAAACCCCATAAACCCAAATCAAAAACCCAATCACAACAAGCACATAAGAGGGTAAAGAGATAAGTAGAAAGTGCAAAGAACCTGAGACAACGTAGAAAATCTCAATTTGATAAGAGTGCCCTAGTGTGCCTGATGAAGAGTGTGTGATTGGAGTAATGTGGGTGAAATATAGTGATGTGAATGTGAAGGGATGGAATAGTGAAGTGATTGAGTAGTGATGATGCGAAATAGTTGAAGAAAATTAAAAATGAGTGAAAGAGGGTGAAGAAAAGAAGTAGGGGTTGGGTAAAGGAGAAGAAGAAGTGAAGGGGAAAAAGAAAAGGAGGTTACAGAGCATTTTTTTAATATTGCAGCCCATGTTTCCTTCCCACAGACGAGTGCTACAACGATTCGCTTAACTTCTTGTTTTTTTAGTTGTAGAAAACTTAAAATTTTTTTTTGCAGAAAATGGAAAAAAATGCCAAACATTAAAAAAAAAAACAAATCGCAAGAAAAAAAAAAGACAAAAAAAACTAAAACTAAGGTAAAGAAAAACTCACAAACGGTGGGTTGTCTCCCACCCAACACTTTTATTTAACATCCTTAAGTTGGACGACTAGAAACCACCCTCTTGTCAAATGGCAACGATGAATTGTGCCTCTAACTCTTCCATGAGATCCATGGCAGTTTCATAATAAATTTTTAAGTCATGCCGTCTAACCATAAATTGCATTTTGTTCTTTGGGTCTTGTAATTCAACCTTGCCATATGGGTGAACCTGGATAACCACATGGGGGTATCCCATCTAGATCTCAGTTTCCCAAGCATGAGTTTTAGCCATGAATTATACATTGACACAAGTTGTTCCTCACAGAAGGATTTTCTCAAGATATATTTATCACAGAAAAACTGGGTCTTCTCTTTGAACAACTGAGAGCTCTCATCAGCTTCCAACTGAAGCTCTTCCAACTATTGTGGTTGCAACTTCCTAAAGCCCTTAACTTGCTCCAAATGCATATTGCATTGCTTCATTGCCTAATATGCAAGATGTTAAAATTCCACGGGCAGGTAACAAGCCTTACAAAACACCAATCGGAACGGGCTCATCGCAATAGGGGTTTTATAGGAAGTCCTATAAGCCCAAAGAGCATCATCTAAGCGTAGCATCCAATCCTTTCTATTGGGCTTCACCATCTTCTCAAGGATCCCCTTAATTTCGCAATTGGACACCTAAGCCTATCCATTTGATTAGGGATGGTAGGGAGTTGATACCTGAAACACCCTAGCTAACTGTTTACCCGTACGTAGTAAACAATGCTCACTAGATTGTTTTCTACTTGGTCGGAATACCTTAGTCCATTGTTATCTTTCGAAAATAGTTGCTTAAGAAAATAAGGACCCATTTTACACCTTTCATTTGCACTGAATAATTACTAAAATAGAGTCATGCGTTAGAAAGAACAAATATAACAGGGCGTATAACAGTATAGTAATAAAGCATCCAATATACATTCATTTGGTCCATCATACAAAGTCACATAGTTATATCTATAATAAGTAAGATACAAGTACTATGTACATAAGCCAAAATACCATATATATAATCCAACATACATAACATCAAAATACAAGAGTTACTGTAACACTACTCAGTATGCCCTTGGAAAAATCCTGACATCTAGCTATCTCTAAGTCCATCTCCTGTCAGAACCGCTCATGGCTCAGCTGGCGGCTCGTCAGCATCCTCAAAGTATGAATCGTCATCAGTACCTGAAGTCATAAGGCAGTGGGAGTGAGAACGGTAGGTTCTCAGTGGAAATAACTTTAGTTCCTGAGTCTCGTCTCATATTAGGTCGGACTTCAGGCCGCTCAGAGATTTCTAAGTGAACATGCATACTAAATATCCTACTGATTATTATCTGGCCTAAGTTCTGAACGGCTTTATCTACTTTACTAGGTGATATGGGAACTACTCTTGCTTACTACGTTCTCGTGCTTATTAACATTACGTTTACATACATAGCCGTCTCGAGCGTTCTCTTGACAGTACTTACATAACATCAGAATCATACATTACAGATATTCATGTATAACAGAATAAACATAGGCATAACAGAATGAACATGCTTTTGGAATATATGTTATTCCCACCATAGCATTGCCCTCTTTTGACAATACTATGACGGAATAACCTCGCACCTCCAGGTGGTCCTCTGTTGACCCCTGCGGTGGGCTTCCACCTGCCGTGTGCCCCCTCGGCAGTGGGCGGATATTGTACCCCCACCTTAGCTTGCCCCCTTTCGACAAGGCTAGGAGTGGTAACCGCACACCTCTAGGTATGCCATATCGACACCACCTGTGGCGGGCTTCCACATTCCGGATGTCTCTTTGACCTCCTGAAGTGAGATCATGGTTTGGCTCTCGTGATCACGGCCTTTTCAGCATTTATTCTCATTCAGCATTTTTCAGCAGTAGTTCAGCATCTTTTGCTTTTCTGTACCTGCAGCATGACATAATTTGTTCCCTATGGTTCATTTCAGAATCTTTACTTATCTCATAATTACTTATAATCCTTTAAACTTTCCTTATAAAATGCATGGAATAAACATACTTCACATAGTTCAGTTACAAATCATAGTGATAACATTGAGCGTTAGAATATGTGTCTCAAGATGGGTTCCATAAGACATTCTGGTTTCATGCTGCTCAGCGGAAACTACTGTCCGCTCAGCGGTTTGAGCTCCTCGCGCTCAGCGCGTAAAGCACCACCGCTCAGCGGCAAGAGTCTTACCGCTCAGCGGTAAGAGTCTCTTCGCTCAGCGGTATAACACGTGTCCAAAAATATCTTTCCATCCTTATCTCTTTCCAAAAAATATATGTCCATCCTTATCCTTATCCGCGGTGAGCTTCAGACCGCTCAGCGGTAATCGCCTTTCGCTCAGTGCTCTGGAGTTCACGTTTGAAAAATATCGATGCATTCCGCTCAGCGGCGCCTGGAGCCGCTCAGCGGTTACTGGGCGAAACTGAAAACAGAATGCATCGTTTTCTCCCATTTCTTTCCCCTTTCTCCCATGGAACCTTCATGAGTTTTTACACATATTCCACACATAATAATCCTATCTAATCCAGGTCACAAGACCCTTCAGAATCATCTTCCTAAGCCCTAGCATAGTTTCTAACATACATAATCATATATATTCAAAGAATCACACACACACACATAATCGCATAACAAGCATCCACCATCAAGAGGTGAAGAACTAGAGTTACCCACTTCCTAAAGAGCATCTTGGTGGTGGACGAAGGATGAAATTAAGCTTTGCTTGCTTGCTTGAGTTCTTCTTGCCAAGAAATAAAACCCTTGAAATAAGAAGATGGAACTAGATGTTATGGAAACTTAGGTCATGGAAGCTTGGAGTTTTCTCACCAAGGGAAGAGGAGGGCTACGGCTTGTGCTGCTACGTGCTTACTTATGTGTGTGAAAATAGAGGAACACAATCAAGGCAAAGATGGATTTGGGTGGAAGAGCTTTGGTGGAGCTTTAGGTTATCATAATTAGGAAGAAGCAAAATGGAAGAAACCTTGGGTGTGTGTGTTTTCGTGGGACAAGAGTGGGCTGCCGTGGGAATTTGTCCCTTGGTCATACATATTTTCTATTTTCTATGTGTGTTTTCGGTCGTGTTCTCTCATTAACTATTTATGTCCGGAAGTTCTAAAAATATTTCGGACATACCGTTGTGACCTACTAATTTTTCTTATTAATATTTAAATCTTTGTCGAGATATTCTCGAATTTATTTTCATATTAGTGTATTTTACGGACTCCTTTAAGTCATGAGTAAATTCTAATAATAACCTAATATCGACCCGAACGTCACCGGACGCCACGAGATCGCAAAATTATTATTTTTAACTAATATTACAGGGATTAAAATTAATACTTAAATTTTTATTTTATTTTCCTTTATCTTTTCTTATTAATATATTCTTAATTATTTATTATGCAAAATTTTAGTGAAGGGAAAAACTCGGGCTGTTATAATACCCTATGAACAACCCCATATTTTTGGAGCAGAACTTCCATGCTCTAGTTATATAAGTGGGCTCTAGTCATTGATTTAACACCCCACTTTTCCTTGCATTTATTTGTATAATGTAAATAGGCAGATAATTTATTTAAATAGGTTTGAGAAGTTAATCAATCAATAAACAAGTCAACTAGGTGTTTAGAGAAAAGGGAAAAACACTTCCCTAAATCTCTAGTTGTCAGTTAAGCCCCGAGAGTCCCGTCAGCCAATTGATGGCCTCATTTATCTCGAATTCATGTCTGGTTACCTGAGTAATGTCTTGGCATGAATTTATAAGTCTTTAAAACCCCTTAAATTCCCTTACTTCAATATAGAGCCATCTTAGAAAAATCTTGCCCTTTTTCTAACCCGGGTAACCGTTTTGGTGTTACGCTTGGTCTTTAGAGTCTGAGGATCGTTTCTTTTTTAATATGAGGTAATTTTAAGACAAAATATTAGTGTTAAATCCTTTTTTGAAGGAAATTTAATAATTTTATCTTCTTTGAACTAACTTTAATTTTTCGGGGTTATAACGCCTCTTTTTATGTCCCAAAACACACCGAATCACGCTTAGAAACTATATGTGACACTCCATTGGTCACCACACATGTGCTTCCCCCTAGCCACTGGGCCATTTGGCCATCCCCAAAAAATTGAAGGCAAATTAAATTGCCTTGAAAAGTAAGGCAAATACAAATCACAAACACAATTTCATGCAAAAGCCAATTTCTCCAAAATTGCTCTTAGGCTTTCTCTTATCTCTTAACTTGAATTAGCCTTCTCTTCTCCTCTCCTCCTCTAGAAATTTTCACAGCTTTTCTATCCTCCTCCATCAACCAACGACCACACCATAAAGTAGCCATCATCAGAGATTTTTTATCCTCTTAACCACCACTCTCTCTAATCGGCCTTAGGAGAAAAATAGCTCCATCCTATATATTTTTCATCATTAAATCTATGTGCGCTTTATTTCTCATTCCATCAAGTTGCAAGGAGTATGAAAGGAAAGGACAAGCAAGGCAGCTATAAGCTTAGATGGGTTTCCGGACCCAGCCAAAGTCGGGGTTTGGACCTTCAGGAAAAAGCCTAAGCCATTCTAAACTCTTTACTTCTTTTGTGTTGTTGAAATTCTAAGTTCATGTATGCTTGGAGGCTGAGTTTTAATACTTTGATTTAGACTTGGATGAGAGAAAATAGTTAGGAAAATGCATGTTAAATGTAACATCCCTGTTTGTTGCTTACATTATAGTCGTAAACAAAGCTCACAGGGTTGTTAACTGCTTTGATTGGGATACTTCTAGCCCTATGTTTATACTTGAAAATATTTTCTTACTGAACATATGGACCAATTTTTAAACTTTGTCCTTTCTTTATTAAACACAAAATATGAGTCGTGCGTGTTTGAGAAGGCATACGTATATAAGCAAGCAATAGAGTTTATAAGACTTAGGGATTTAATAACATAATAGTTAAGTGATCCTAACTAACTCATAGAGAACAAAATATAAATTTATACATACAGGTTCAGAGACAGTTACACATTTGTTTATAATTACATATTAAAATCACCGCACTTAAGAGATAATGGCATAACTAATCCATTATGCTAATACAAAATACAAAATGCCTAAAAGTAGTGGCCTATAGTTCTGAACTATAGTCCTACTGCTTCCTTGGGACCTCTTGCCTCCAAGGTTCTTCAGTTGTCCTATGATACCTCTTCCGCTCCGACGTACCTGTCGTACTCGCCTGGAATCATAAGTGAGTGGGGGATGAGAATGTTGCATTCTCAGTGGGGATCCTAGGGCATAACTATCTGTTTTCTACTCAATTATGATTCAGGCTACTCAGGAGACCTCTAAGTGTCATGCATGCTAAATTTCCTACTTATTTTAATCCATACTAATCCTGAGTAGCTTTATCTGATTTATTAGGTGACTGTGGATATTCTAATCTTTGTAATACTTGTCAGGGGGATTTATCGTGCTTGCTAATCCTATTCGTTGGAGCAACATGACATCGGGACATGTACTCACGTATCTTATGATATAGATATATTTATATAGGCAATCTTGTGAATCATTCGACATTGCCTTATAATGCATACATTCATAATCATATACATTCATCACATAATTATGCATGGGGGGATAAGGGGTTCTCTTACGCACCCTATGGCAGCGTCCTTCTTGTAACATCATGTCCATCATTCTCCTTTGTAGACCGTGGGACCGTCGCCCCCGTTTGATTTACAACCTACTATGGTTTCTGTATTGTTGGCGACCAGGCAGTGCTGATACTTGAGTGGTAGTGAACCATGGATGCATGAAAGCATACTACATCGAACAATGATAAGGAATGACCATCCTACTTGTAGGATGGTAAGGGGTCTGCCCTTTCGACGAGGCTAGGAGTGGACTAATACTTGCTTATCACTTTCTTACTTTATCATAGTATTTCTTTTCTTTCATCATCTTTTCCCTTTAAAAATTGAACTTGCTTTTATCATCATATCTTTCTCCTTTTATCATCTTTTAACTGCCTCATTATGTCGTATGGAATTGCCCTCACGTAAACCGTCGTCCTGTCGTATATCGGACGTTGAAGGGTTTTGCCACCATGGGCTCGCCTTGCCGCCTGATATGGGACGTTGAAGGGATTCAATGCCATGTGCTCCCCTTGTTGTCGGATACTGGATGTCTGAAGAGGTTGTAAGGAGGGAAAGTTCCTTACGTACATATCTTTTCTTAACTCTCACACGCTCCGGGTGACTTTGTTTTTAACATTGGATCAGGTCTAAGCCTGCGTTCGAATTATAAACCAATCCATCTTGATGGACTGGTGAGTGTAACATCCCACTTTTCCCTTAGTAAAGATTTCACAAGAAAAAAAACTTTAGTAAAAGCTCTTCGTATAGGTTAGAAATGTATAAAAGCCTGAATTCTTGGGACAGAAGTGTCTGTAGAAATTTTTCTGCTTAGTTTCTAAAAAAATCTGATGACACTTAAAAGATTCCTCTTGGTCCTTAGAATTTGATGGATAAATGAAACCATCGGAAAAACAGAGTTCCGCTTAGTTTCAGACGATTCTACAGACACTAGATCAGCCCCTTTCAGCCCTCAAAGTTGATCAGAGAGTTCCAAATGTCTGGAAGCCCAGCCCTTATGGAGGGAAAGGTTACAAATCCCTTGAATCAACCCTAAATCCTTACTAGGAAGCTTAGGGGATCGCGGAAACGCAAGTAGAATATTTTTCGGACGACCGAGCGCGACGCACCGGGACTGCGAGCGACCAAACACGAGCGAAACGGGACCGAGTGTGACCCACATCTGCATTCACCACGTGATGCACTAGATTTTTTAGGAAAAATTAATAAAATAAGGATTGCTATTCATTGATGTGACCCAATGTGACCTTATAATTATCCAAAATAATTAAGTAATTAATAAATTAAATTAGAAAGGGCATAATGGTAATTTTGGGCCAACATTTGTGGACCAAACTGCCCTCTAAACCCACGGCCTCCCCCTCTATAAATATCCCCTCATTTTCATTCATTTTCACATTTCTCCCATCTCTCTTGAAACTCTGCCGGAAAAACGTTCGGTCTAGAAACCCCACTAAAGCACTGTAAGGAACTGGGAGCTAGCTGGAGAACTCAACACTCAGGGAACCCTCACCTCCATAGCCATCTCTAATCCTCTCTAGGGCTCTAAGAAAGTGGGTAATCCTAAGCTTGCTCACCTTCTTGGTAGCTTTTATATGCTTACTTGCTTGTATGTTGATATTATGCTTTATGCTAGAAATGCTTGGTTAGGATGGGTAGATGACTTTGCTATGTTTTCTAAGCTGGATATGGCTGTATGGTGCTTGTTGGAACTTGTGGGGAAGCCCCAAGAAGTGGCCATGGAAACGGTTTCAAAGAACAAGAAGAAAACAAAGGAGGAATTTCAGTCACGACCAAGGCGTTGAACGGCCTCTAGGGACCGCTGAGCGGCCTGGGATAGAAACCTTGGAAAATTGCTTCGAAACTGATCTCTGACTAGGTTGACTCCAGGGACTGCTGACCGGTACCTGTGGGCGCTGAGCGGTGCCAGTGGGCGCTAAGCGGTACCCATGGGCGCTGAGCGGCCTGAACCGCGGTTGCTTCATGGGATTCGGTTTGAGAATTTTTATGAAAGTAATGTTTATGAAGGCTACCTTACGCCACCTGTTTCCAATAAACACTTGCCCGAACGTTGGGTGTAGATCAAAATATGATTATGTGACTATATGTTTATGTGTTTGAGAAAGCATGCATCATGAGGATAGACCACTAGAGGTTTATCGTTTAATGAACATTTAATGAAATAAAGATCATAACGGAACGTAGGGAACTTGAATGTGGGGAATCTTCGGTTTTTCCAAGGTATTTGGGAATTTATTTTCATACAAATGTTCATTACAAGTACCTTTTATGTATGGTTAAATTCCAGTGGCAAAAGGCAATAAATCTGGTGCCTGCGAATTTTCGCGAAATTGCAGACTATCGCCTTATTTGGTGTTTTTAGCGAATAAAATTAGGATTTGCAACCCTAATCCCATTATATCACTTATATATCTATTTATTATGCGAAATCTTTGTAAAGGAAGAAATCGAGATGTTACATAATGTGACTCGTGCGAGACCTGTTAGAACATTTCGGACAGTAACAACTCTGGACCTCTAAATACAAAGTTAAGGTTCTGTAAAGTGTCTCGTGCAAGACTAATGTGACTCGCACGAGACGTGTTACTGTCAAAAATATCCGACAGTAGCGAAAATGAAAAATTACCAAAATTTTGTGCCATTTTTTCTTACCGTCAATTTTTGACACAAAGCCGACAGTAATCCTTTAATTTAAATGATGCATTTCGATAAAGCAATTATAGTTAGACTGTTCTAATTACCGTCAAAAATAACCGACGGTAATGTTCTGAAAATTAACTTAGTCGAATTTCACTCTCCCAAAACACAATTTCACTTATTTCTTCTTTCTCTTCTCTTCTCCTCTTCTCTCATTTCCCCTCCTCTCCTCTCATATCCTCCTTCCTCTACCACTACCACTACCACCACCACCACCACCACCTCCTATTGTCACTCCCACCATCACCACCACGTGCCACCACCACCACTTCCCAGATCTCTTCTTTCATCTTTCTAAACCACCAACACAAAACACCCTCTTCCACCACAACCACCTACTGCCACCACCACCACTACCACTACGTGCCACCACCAGCACTTCTCACAACTCTTCCTTCATCTTACCAAACCACCAACACCAAAAAACTTCTTCCACCACAACCACATCCACCAACACAACCACCACCTACTACCACAACCACCACCACCACTTCTTACTAGGCCATTACATAATTACTACTCTCTTTTTATTTCATTCAATTTCATAAATAATGTCAATTTCTAATTGATTTGTTTGTGTGGTGATATGTTTATTTAGGACCTTGAAGAAGCCATTTATTTTGCGGTGTGAAGGAGTCCCTAAAGTTTGTATCGACATTTAGGTATGTATATATTTCACTCTCTGTAGGATAGAGACTTATTTTCTTAGGATAGATATAGGATTGTAGAATTGTAGGATAAACATATTGTTGAATTTAATATTTATTTAATTCAATAATTATATAATTATATATTTATTTCGCATATAATTTATAGAATTAAATAATAATTTAATTAATTTATTATTTAATTAAATAATTATATTATTAAATATATAATTTATTGCATTAAATAATAATTTAATATTTGGAATAATAATAAAAATAAAATAATAATCAATTTTTTTTAAAAATTAATTATCTTTACCGTCAAAAAAATCCTGCAATAAAATTTTGACGGGAATATTCATAATTGTCGATGGTAATTTGAACACATAATGTACATATATCATTAGATTTTCGTCGGAATTAGCCAACGGTAATATTAATATTATCAGTACAAATATCAATTAATTTTCGTCAGTATTAACCGACGGTATACAGAATAAAATATTAATATCATTACCGTCAGTTTTATTCGACGGTAAATGGTTCATTACGAACCGTCCTTGGACTGCCATTACCGTTGGTCGTCCTCGAAGCTAATTACCATTGGCTATATGGATCGGACAGTAATAAGTTACTATCGATGTTATTACCATCGGTCCATTTGCTGACAGTAAATCTGACAGAAAGCAAAAAAATCGACGATAATCAAAAAAATAATATGACGGTAACGTTGACGGTAATTAGCATTTTTCTTGTAGTGTCTTATTTCAAATCGTACCAATATCAATTAATTTTAGTCATCACATCTATATCTTAAAATAATCATCCACATTCACAATTCAGATATTTCTAAATCAAATGATAATATTCAGAATATACATTTTAAAAGTAAAACGTAAATAAAATTAATTTTATTCTTACAAATATAATATTTTTTAACCATTGGAAGGTGTGAGAGTGGACGCTCACATGTAAGTGCCCATAACTCTAACCAAAAAAATAGTTAACTACTTACGCACACGTATCTTACTATGTTAGACTATTTGCTACCACAGACTTTGACTGTAGCATATAAAATGACGCACACTTTCTAATTATATATAAGGTTGAGTTGTACGTACCACATAAGACGCCTCTTCTGCGTTAACTTAACCAACTCAGTTTGGTTTGGTCTGAGTTACTCCACATGCTTACTTGAACTGTGCTTTCATGAAACCATCGATAAATTGGCTTTGGCGTGTCTCACATTGGCACTTTAGCAGTTTCTCTTCCTCAACAATGACTAGGGCTATCAAAACGGGCGGGCCTGTCTGGTTATGGCCTATCCGTTTAGGCTCGCAGGCCTAAATGGGCTGAACAAAAAATAAGTACTGGCTCATTTATGGTCAGTCCGCGGGTCTAAACGGGTCGCCCGCTAACACATTTATTTTTTTTAAAAAAAATTTAAAAAAAAGTTAAAAAATTCAAAACAAATTCAAAAAATTTCAATAAATTTCAAAAAAAATTATTTAAATTTTTTTTTTTAAAATCACGGGCTCACGGGCCGGTCTGCGGGCCAAACGGACTGGGCCTAAACGGGCGGGCTTAAATAGACCGGTCCAATTTTTTTTCAAATTTTTACGGACCTATTTTTTGCATGTAAAGTCTATCCATTTAGTCAGGTAAACGGACCGGACCCATTTTGACAGTCATAACAATAACATGTTGAATGTATGTATGTACTTGTTGGTTATGTGTAACAATATTATTAATCTCTATATAACTGTGTATGCTTTAATTAGATAGATAGGTGCTTTCATGATAAGTTGGAAAAAAAAAAATCATCGCAGGCAGGACAAAGGAGATGGCTCTTCCCACCTTTTTGTCTACTGACTAGTCTTTTCAAATTACTTTATCCATTTTTCTTTACCTGAAACGCTACTTGTACCAATGGAACTGTTTGACAAATGATGTCAAACATAATTTATTATTGAAAGAAAACTACAGGATAGGAGCGATTACTCATGAAATTAAGTAAAGGAAAGCTCAGTCATCTTTTATTTTTTATTTTTTATTTTTTAAGTTAGTGATGTACATTTGACCTGATTATTTAGGAAAAGACTAACTCTTTCCAGTATATACAAGCTTGTCCTTTTAATTAGTAATTTTTTTTAATCGAATCAATGTCTTTTATTCATATTTATGTGTGTCTATACCCTACGCTAATACTGTTGTTAATAAATTTTTATTAATTGATGTTAATTAGACATGACAATCACACGTGAAGATGACTTTAATACTGTTTTTTATGTTTTACAATGTTAATTCTTTTTCAATTTTGTAGGATCATCTATAATTTAATATATCAAATCATAAATGTGTCTAAATACATTAAATTATCAATGAATATAAAAAAATAAAAAAGACTAACATTAAAAAATGCAGAGAGCACCTGTTAATAATACTACAATACAAAGGGGAGACACAATATTAAAATTAATGAGAGTTTATTTGAATTGAAGGTGATTTCTTACCTACTCCATGAGATAAATATTTTTTGCTACTTAATTTATCCAGTTTTAATAACTTTTACAACTAAATTCATCGAATTTTGTTATTATTTCATGATCTAATATGACATATTAATGAATTATATGATCTCATATGTTAAATTAATATTTTTCAATATAATATTTATAGAGAAGTATATCGTAAGCTCAAATGACTCGCAAATTTCTAAACTTCTTATAAACAAACTTTTTTAATTATTTAACTAATGAAAGATTTATTACGATCACATAAAATATAAAATAATAACAAAATATAATAAATTTATTTATAAAAATTAAAAAAATAAATAAATTACGTAACATTTATTGATGGGAAATCCCCTTAATTGAATCTCTAAGCCACCAAAGACGCACGTCCAAAGTTGGGATATGATGTAAACCTAACAGAGATCACACAGAACAGGAAACTAACTCAATTCCTAGCCAACACCTGATCAGTGAATTACTGTTGAAGGCAAGGCAGCATCAATAGGATTTATTACATATATATATATATATCAAATGATTTATTTCGCATAATATGATCCAGGTAAAAAATTTACATTTGTATGAGCCTGGATCTGAATTTGCCACAATCTGTGGCGAATTCAGACTCATTTTTTTTTTCTTTTTTTTATAAATATTTGAATTCGCCACATCCTGCGGTGAATTCAGACTTTTCATTTTTTTTTTAAAATATCTGAATTCGCCATTGGGTGTGGCGAATTCAAACTCCTGCCCATACAATTGTAATTTTGTGTTTCAAACCATATTTTAATATATAACTTATATTACAACCATAAAAATGCAAAGAGGCCGCATCAATACGGTGAGCTATTATTGTCTATTGAATAAATTGGATTGTATTTGCCATACTGTAGGGCCTTGTCTTATTCTTCCTGTCCGATTCCCAATCTTCTTCCAGTGCCTAATCTATTAGGCTCAAAATTCAACGTCATTTTTGTGAACCAAATCCATGCAATTGATGAGCTAAGTCACTTCGCAAAACAATTGATTGATATATATCCTCCCTTCTGGTACATTCTCCTCTAAGTTAAGGGACAAACGGAATTGGTAATACAGGTAGATTGTTTGACTATATGTGCATTTGGATGGTTAACGGCACTCACACGATCTAGTTGACCTTTGACCCTGAGTAGTAGGTGCAATGCATTGCAACAATTTCATTTATGTAAAAATAATGTCAATTGACTTTTTTTTAAAATTATTATTATTATTATTATCATTATTATTATATATATACACACGCGCGCTTACATATTTAGTGGTTCTTTTTAATCTTCATGTAAGGTATAAATTTATGAAAGTTTAATAAAGAAAATACAATTTTCTCTATATTACATTATTAATAATAATATTGTAAAAATTCATGTATATATGGTGTTTAATAAGATTGGAGATTGGAGATATTATGTTATTGGGAAACGATGGGAATTCCACATATGGGAAGTGGTTGAAACTCAGATTGTTGTTTGGTGGAGCTAGGGTATAAAGTCATAAGAAATTCCATAATGAAATTTTGCCATAGATATATGCTATGTAGTGGTGGTGGAATATTATTGGAGTCAGCTCAGAGCCTTTTCGTCCATTAGCGATTTCTCTCATTAATATCACATTTCCACCGCTAAACCTTCTCCCCCGTCTCTCAAAAGTATTTTTTTTCTACCGACGAGGTGGGTCTGATTGGTAGGCAATTTGGTATCGCTTAAGCAGGTCTCGGATTCAAGACTTTGTGTACACAGTTATTCTCGCTGAGAGACTTACCCACCACAGCCAGGTGCGCTGCCCGAGTCGACCCAGATCAATCAAGACAAAGCCTTAGAACTGGGCAGACAAACCCAAAAAAAAAGGATCTCTTTTCCAACCATATCTCTCTTCCACAAAAACACCCTGATTAATTGGGTTTTGAGGAGGAGAATTTCTTGTTTTCACCAATTTCTTCAATGTGATTGGGAGGTCAAAGCAGTTTTGAATTGGTGAAATGGTAGACACATGGATGGACTGATCTATAGGCCATAGATTCTCTCTATTGGTCTTTGATAAATATTATTGCCCTTTGACGCATCTCGCAAAACTTCCCTGACGAGCCAAAGTGCCACACCCATCATGTACGATTAGTAAGCATGCTGAAGTATAGTCTACTTCAAAATTGGATCAATCAAACAGAAATGGCTACAAATCAATGCAATATGTTTGAAATTTACGAATATCTTTATGGGTTTTGGGCATTTGTTCAGAAATCAAGAAGAAAGTCTATATTGTAGTTATAAAAATATTTAAAACTCCAATGCATGGAATAAAAGTTTCAAATGTTTTTTGTTTTAAACTCTTTAACAAGTGTCTTAGAACACTTGTTTGCAAAATAACTTTTATTTTGACGACAAAGAAAATTTCATTTTTAAAAAAATTTAACGACACTTATAAATTAAGAAAATATATCAAGTTTAAAGCTAATAAGAAATAAATACATTCTACACTTAGAATTAATCAACGATATATAATTTTGTATCTTGTAGAACACTATTGATGTTTAAACATGTTTTACATTGTAGTCTACATGAAAACTATTACACATTGAAAAATATATCACGTCCCCTTTCAAAATAAATTTGAATTTCTCATTCATTTATAAGACCATCAAAATACTTTTAAATTTTTTTTAAAATAAAACAAGACCATCAAAACATAAATATTTATAGAGGAAAAACCAAAACATTCGCAAAAGTATAACAAAAATACCCTAAAATAGAAACAACCAACCCCCTCCCCATAAGAAAAAACAGACACAGAAGAAATGAGAAGAAAATGGTGAGACTATAACAAAATTAAGAAGAAAAATTATAGCCCCACCAACAACGCCTCCACAAGGAAAGACTTGGAAAGAGAAAAGAAAGTAAAATAAGAATTAAGACCGACTTTTATATAAGAACTTATTTAAAATATATAAAAGAGTTACTTCAACTTTTAGTTCCTCAAAAATTACGGATTTTATTTTTTATTTATAAATTTTTTGTTAGGAAATCATAGCTCATAATTTTTTTTGGTTAGGTTTTAGTCTTTACCATCCATTTGGGCTATTAACTACTGACATCATAGTTAACTTGGCCACGTGGCAAACAAAATTGACCTATTATTTAAATTGGCCTACCCAAACCTGACCTAGATTGAATTAGAAAAAAAAAGAAAGAAAAACTCATCTCTCTCCCCTTCCCACACTCTCCTTGCTTCCCTTCTCACCCACCTCACCTCCATGGTTCTCTCCCACCCATATCCGACTTGCCATTGACCCACTTCTGCCACCACCAACCATCACAACCAAACCCCAACCTCAAATCACCACCACCATCATCATCATAATCAAACAACAACAACCCTCAGAATCATCATCAACAACATCAGAATCCCAAAATCCCCAAATCCTTAAATCTACAATCCTCCTTCCTCCATCAACAACAACCCATCATCCTCATCATCATCAACCTTCGTACCCAATTTTTTCACTCACCAACACATTGATCCAAAATCAACAACAACAACACACAGATTTGAAAAAATAAAGGCAAAAAAAAAAGCATAGAAGGCGTCATGCATTGACCACCATTCGCCAGTGGAAAATTGTTGTCATCACAGCGACAACGGTACTTGTTGTCGCGGAAGAGAGAATCCATCTACAACCATGGCCACTGCTCGTTCCTAGCATAGATGTTATGGGAGATGACGAAACTTGAGCGATTCAAAGTAGGAGTCGATGATGGAGACAATTGCACCATCCCCCACGAGCTTAACAATGATCTTCCTTCCATATCCACTTTGTTGATGTCCACCATGGCCCACCCCCACCGCGCAACAATCTGGATGTCATTGTGCCTATGAGTATACTAGAAGTGAGGTTGTGGACGGATGTAGGTGCGAGTGAAGAAAGTGATGATGATGATAGGGTTCGTGTGAGTGAGGGAACTGAGAGAAGGTGTAGGTGAGAGTGAAGAGAGTGATGACGACGATGGTGTTGATGGTGTGAGAGAGGTTAAGGGTGATGATGATGATGAATTGATGATAGGGTTCATGATGATGATATTTTTTAATTTAGGGTTATGAGTCACATGTATGACATTAATTACATGCACTACAAGAAATTTGACTTTTTTGTGATGACTAAAGTCATCACTGAAATTTCTTAATGTCGTCACAAAAATTTTTACTGACAACCTTTTATACTTTTTGTGACGACAAAATGTTGTGCCTTATGCATTGTACCTAAAAGGTTTTCAGTGATGACTTTAGTAATCGCCATTAAAAATAACTTGTAACTATAAATTACATATTTTGTGATGATATTACTCGTCACTAAAACATGACACCGTTTGTTACGACTTAACGTCGTCACTAAAATAAGAGTTATTTAATGACGACAACAAGTCGTTGCTAAAAAGTTGTACATACAGTGACGACATAAATGTGGTCACTAAAAGGTCTTTATGTTGTGATGACTTAAGTCATTGCTAAAAGGTGTACCTATTGTGACAACATAAATGTCATCACTAAAGGTCTTTTCGTGACAACAATTTTTATCACTAAATTAATGTCCTTACTAAAAATTATTATTATTTTTAGTTACTACAAATGTTGTCACTATAACATCTTTTAGTGACGACTTATAGTAGTGTAACAAAAATGATAGTTTTAATGTCAAGCTATTATCGTCATAATAAATATTTTTCACTTTTTTTCGGCACTGCATATTTTCATTTCATTTAATTTTACTTTAAATAATACATTATATCTTGCTCATAATATAGTAATTGCATATGATTAGATATATGAATAATTTTAATTTTTCCATTAAGAATCAACTTCTGATAATATCAAAGGTTTTCAATAATCCAAAAGTCAATTGATAATCTAATTCTGGAAAACTAAAAGCTATACAATAATGTTTTGTACCAAACAAAATCGCAAAATATAAATACTTGTTTTCCTTTCACAAGAAAAAGAAACAATTCTTAATATCAAAAGAAAAAATGAAACAATATAAAAGATAAGTTCTTGATGTCATCCCAAAAACTACAATCCAAAGTCAAGCATTTGTTTCCCTACTAGGATTACTTGATGAAAGATGACATGGATTGTTCTTTGAGAAAAGCCTGAAAATTGTTAAAGAGTTATTACAACTTCATTATTCATTATAAATGTAGTTAAATATTTATAATTAGACCTAACACTCCTATAGACATATATATACCAAAATGAAACTACCAAAACATTGATAGCCTCCTTTACAACTCTAAGTTTCTATTTTGTTCAAGAAATGATAAATTTCTAAAGTATCCACAAAACAATCAATTGCAACACATAATTATAAAAAGAATACATAAAAATTTAGAGTTTTGCTACACGTACACCAAAAATCATACACCATACATACACCTCGTACTTATATACATAAAGTTTGTGTTTTAACTCATGTAATGTTTGTGCACTTAATTAAGTATAATTGAGAGTATCATTTACAAATTTGTAATGTTTGTGCACTCGTGAGAATAAAGTTTGTGCATTATTAATGGTGTATGTATGAGTGTATAAAATTGGGTGTACATGTAGCATTTTTGAAAAATTTAATTACATTATCAATCATAATATATGTACCTGGCTACGACTCTCAATGATATATTGTTGGCATTTGATTGGGGTAAGGTACCAAGTATTGAACCAAGACGAGATTCAATATACTATCTATGTTGCTATTGAATTCAGCTCTAACTTGTTCAATCCTTCGTTCAACTCTTTTCTCCACCACTTGTCGTTCAACTCTTTTCTCCACCACTTGTCTATGTCTTTCTCCCACCATTTGTTCAACTCTTTCTTCCACTGTTTGATTAATTCTAGCACTAATTTCAGCTCCTTGTAAATTTTCCCTCTTTAATGGAGCCTCCTTTCCATAACCTTTTCCTCTAAAATACCCACTCCTTTTACCAAGAACACTCAACCACATTTCATCATTGATCATTGGAGTGGAGTCGTCAGGGGTTGGTTGAGACACAAGCTCCTTCAATTAATTTTTCCTACATAAATAAATAAAAGATATCACGAAACTAAACTCATGAATATATTCAAAATACAAGATAGAGTTTTTACATGAACTTCTTGTGACTTAGGATCACACCAAAGAACGTTTCCCTCTTTATTCTGTTTGGTATGTTGGACATACCAAACTTCATCAACTGATGCTTTCTCTCCTGTAGTAGGATTTCTCTGCACATCAAATTCTTGTAGTTTAATTAAAATGTAGCTTTCATGCTCAGAGAAGTATGAAAATAATTATGTCAAAAATATATTGTTGATTCCTCAACTTTAGCAAAAGATTTTGTGCCACACGTGTGCTTGACAAACAACTTTTGTCTATTCATTACACATTACTTTCACTGACTTTCTATATTAAAATTATTGGGTTAGTATTTAACTAGTAAGTTTTAATAATTTCAAATGTTCAATCACTTTACCAACGGGGGTTGGTCCAAGTGGTAAGCGGCTTGGTATCGCTTAAGTAACGTCCCGAGTTCGAGACCTTGCGTACGCAGTTATCCCCGCTAGGAGACTCACCCGTCATAGTCAGGTGTGCGACCCGGGTCGACTCGGATTAGTCAAGGCTAAGCCTTAGATAACTGGGCAGGCAACCTAAAAAAATGTTCAAATCACTTTGGTACCTGAAATTCACTGCCAAAGTGAGAAATTAAGTACTTCCAGTCCTCTGCATCAATATCCTCTGGCTGGTTGGCTAGCCTCTCCTCATTGGTTTGATATTGGTTGTATTTTTGGCACAATCGGCCTCTCCAAATTCTGTAAAGCCTACGCATGGTTTCCAAAGCAAGTGCATTTCTCTAACCTTGAACTTTTCCTTTGTATGGAAGAAACATAAAAAGTAAATTTTTGTAGATTTATTTTGACTATAAAAAAAATAGAAAAAAAAATCGATTACCTTAATCTTTAACAACAATTGGTCACCAACTCTATTTGTCACTTCCGGACATTAATCCTTTGATGTCAATGGAGCTGTTGTCCTAACTACGAATCCACAATAATTCACAAAGTCTCTAGCATTGTCTCCCCCTGCTCTTAAGGTATCATCAGGAATATGAACATCAATTGCCCCACCCAATGTTTTCGTGTCCAATTTCTTAGACTTGTATCTGCCTCTTGTTTTTCTTGTTTAGAATACAAGAACCTATAAAGAACTAAAAAATTATGATACATGTATAAATATGTTTTATATCACTAATAATAAGGGTTGGATAATTACTATACCTGCACTACTAGGTGTTGAAACAAGATTTTCCTCACCACGTCGTACATGAGTCTCTTCTTGTGGTTGTTGGCTCAAATGAATGGGTTGTTGAATTGGTGAACAAGTTGATTTTTTTGTGCACGTGAGCATTGGCTTGGTTGTACACGTAGGCTACGATAGTACCACGGATCCCCGACATCATCTAGATGCCTTCAGCCACATAATGATTCTGGATGGAGCCTCTAATGTCATCCAGTGTAAACTGAAACACCCTAGCTAACTGTATACGCTTAAGTCGTACGCAAGCTCACTAGGTTGTTTACTACTTGGTGGGAATACCTTAGTCCATCGTTATCTTTCGAAAGTAGTTGCTTACGAAAATAGGGACCAATTTTTAAACTTTTCATTTGCATCGATTAATTACTAAAATAGAGCCATGCATCGGAAAGAACAAGTATAACAATGGGTAAAGCCTTTGGGCTTAGCGGATAGTAGTCTCATAATAATAACACATGGAATATACATTCAGTTGGTCCATCATAACAGTCATGTAATTAGTACAATAAATAATGTACAAGTACCATATACATAATCAAAAAGTACCATATACATAATTCCAATATATAGTATCAAAATGCAAGGGCTACTGGAACACTACTCAGCATGCCCATGACAAAAATCCTGGCATCCAGCTATCTCTGGGTCCATATCCCGTCACGACCGCTCATGGCCCCTCGGGTGGTTCGTCGGCATCCTCGAAATACGAGTCATCATAGGTCCCTGAAGTCATAAGGCAGTGGGAATGAGAACGGTAGGTTCTCAGTGGAAATAACTTTAGCCCTTAGATTTTCTGTCATATTAGGTCGGACTTCAGGCCGCTCAGAGATTTCTAAGTGTGCATACATACTAAATATCCTACTGATTATTATCTGGCCTAAAGTTTTGAACGGCTTTATCTATGTTACTAAGTGATAGGGGATCTAATCTTCCTTACTAAGTTCTCGTGCTTATTAACATTACGTATACATACATAGCCGTCTCGAGCATCCTCTTGACGGTAATTACAGAATATCAGATACATACATTTCATACATTCATGCATATCAGATTGAACATGATTTTTTTTTTTGGAATATATGTTATCCCCACCATAGTAGTGCCCTCTTTCGACAGTACTATGACGGAATAACCTCACACCCCCAGGTAGGCCCTCTTTCGACCTTCTTGCGGTGGGCTTCCACCTTCTGCGTGCCCTCTTTTGGCACCTCAGAAGTGGGCGGATGTTGTGCCCCCACCTTAGCATGCCCTCTTTCGACAATGCTAGGCGTGGTAACCGCACACCTCCAGGTATGCCATCGACACCACCTGTGGCGAGCTTCCACCTTCAGTATGCCCCTCTGACCTACTGAAGTGGGATCGTTTGGACCTCGTGACGTCACGGCCTTTACCTTTTTCTCATTTCTTTTCTCATATCATTTCAGCATATTTTCCTTTCCATACAGCATTTCATCATTTCTTTCCTTTTTGCATATGTATCATGACATGACTTGTTCCCTATGGTTCAATTCATAATCTATACTTATTACATAATTACTTCTAACCTTCTAACATGGCCTTATCATGATGCATGGAATGCTAACATATTACGTCACATACTGTACATACTTCACTTACATCAGTTACAAATTGCAGTTACATCATTGTTCGTTAGACTATGTGCCTCAAGACAGCTTCCATGAGCCTTTCAAGTCTCAGGCCGCTCAGCGGTTTACCTTGGACCGCTCAGCGGTATGAGCCCGATTTTCAAAAATATTTTTCATCCCAAGTCCACGTGCCAAAAATATTTTCTTTTCACTTCACTCAGTGATTCCCAAGTCCCTCTCAGTGGTTCATGCTTCCGCTTAGCGGTTCATGCGGCCGCTCAGCGATACTTGGGCGAAACTGAAATAGAATGCTTTATTTTATTTCCTTTCTTTTCCTCTTTTCTCATGGATGCTCCTTGAGGTTCTCACACATATTTCAACCATCAAAATCCTATTTAGTCCAGGTCACAGGACCCTTCAGAATCATCTCCCTAAGTCCTAGCATGAGTTCTAGCATCATACAAACATAAAGACACACACACACACACACATAAACACATAACCAAGCAAAACACCAAAGAGATGAGCAAACTAAAGTTACCCACTTCTTGGAAGGCTGTTTCGGTGGTGAGGAAGAGGTAGGAAAGTTGTTGAAACACCCTAGCTAACTGCATACGCTTAAGTCGTACGCAAGCTCACTAGGTTGTTTACTACCTGGTGGGAATACCTTAGTCCATTGTTATCTTTCGAAAGTAGTTGCATACAAAAATAGGGACCGATTTTTAAACTTTTCATTTGCATTAAATAATTACTAAAATAGAGCCATGCGTCAGAAAGAAAAAGTATAACAAGCGGTCAAGCCCTTGGGCTTAGCGGATAACAGTCTAATAATAATGAAGCATACAATATACATTCATCTGGTCCATCATAACAGTCAGGTAGTTATTACAATAAATAATATACAAGCAACATATACATAATTCAAAATACCATATACAGAATCCAAAATACATAATATCAAAATGCAAGGGCGACTGGTGAAACACCCCTAGCCATTCCCGTACGCTCGAGCCATACGAAATTCCCGCTAGGTTGTTTACTTCATGGCCATTTCTTCAGTTTTCGAAAATAGTAGTTTTAACAAAATAAGGACCCTTTTTTTTTAAGCATACAGTTTACAACATAAGAGCCGTGCGTGTAACAAAGTAATATAACAAACGATATGCTTAATAAGTCGAGTTCCAAGATAGTGGATATATAGGCTACATACATCGCGGGTCCAAAGCACATACAAGTACACACCAAATGCTAGTTATATTACATAATCCACACACATGTCAAGAAATACATTTATTCCCCTTTTTCTTCCTATAATATCCACTGCACAGCCAGCTAAATCTCCTTGCCCAAATTCTCCTCAGGTTCCACAGCATCACCATAGTAAGACTCATCTTCCATCCCTGGAGCCATAAGCGAGTGGGGGTGAGAACGGTAGGTCCTCAGTGAGTAAAACTTCAATCGTGGCTTTTTGTTTCTCGGTTATTCTCCAGGCCGCTCAGAGTTTAGTCTAAGTGTACATGCAGCTAACACCCTACTGATTATGGTCTTGGGCCTATACTCTGCGCAGCTTTCTCTATGTTACTAGGTGATTGGCTTTCTAATCTTGTTATTACCTGGGCTTCGTGCTTTTCAACTGGACATTGCTATTAGTGACATACTATTCGTCTTGGGACGTTCCCTTGACGATATACAATGCATGAACAGTTATACATAATGCTTAGACAGATAAATCTACATACTTATCATCATGTCATCAATCAGCAATGCATACATTTAATATCATAGTGCATGGAGGGGTCTGGGGATCTCTTACGCACTCTGTGGCTGCGTCCTACTTACTGCTTGCACCTTTGTAGCCGTGGCCTCGGACTACAACCTCTATTTGCCACTATTGCCTCGACCCGGCGACGCTCTTTACCGGTATGGTAGCTAACCATGCAAGGCTCATAGGAGGTAAACATCGAATGCAACTAGTGCAACCATCCCCTCTTTCTGGAATGGCGAGGGACCAAACCTATGAGTGGTCAGGTATGGACACGCTTTGACCGGCCCTATGGCTCGATCCGTTTCTCTTTCCTCTTTTAGTGGGGCCCCTTAGTCATCATTTCATTCATACAGACCTATGCATGTGTTACATATGTGGGCCTATGCCCGTTTTGCATATCGTTATCAGGTCTCTTTACCTGCGTTGCTCGTAACCAATTCGTCTTGCCAAATTGGCAAGGGGCGTGTCAGTAACACTTTGCCAAGAGAGTAGGGGTTTCCTAATCATATAACTACTAACTCTGGCTAAGGCCGTCTGAATCCATGGCAATCCGTCGCCTCTGCTCTGCTTTTATTCCGTAGGGTTCAATTATGATCTTCGTTAAATTTTGGCGTGAAATTCTAATTGTCTAAAGTCGCCCTAACTCTTACAACGACCCTTCCTCATGATGCATGCTCAAATACATAGATATAGCCTAACCTTACTCATTGGATCCCTTAGAAACATTAAACTCCCAACTCTGCCAGGTTTCATTCGAATGCGTGCTGTGGTATTCGAATGAAATCCCTCGGAGTCCTTTCATTCGATTGGAATAGGCTTTCATTTGACTGAATTCCCTCGGCATCCTTTCATTCGAATACTAGGGGATTCATTCGATTAAATTCCTAAAAATTCGCCTCATTCGACTGTTGAGGAACTCATTCGAAGGAAAGCTCATTTTGGGCTTTCACTCGACTAAATTCCTGTAGGATTCGAATGCTAACTAGAAAAATCGCCTCCCGAGACTCAAGTTCGTAAATTATCACTGTTCCTAGGGTTCCAATTTGTACAGTTATGCGTCTCATTTATCAAAATTACCAAAAACCCCTTTTTGACCCTGATTTCCCCAAAAATACTACTTAACATTTTTACAGTCAGATATTCCAGATAACACATAAACAGTCAAATAATTAACCACATAGACAGTGGGCTAAGAGTTACCCACTTCCTACGCGGATTTGAGGTTGGTAGGTAGAAGGTGGAGAAAATCCTTGTCGCAATGGTATGCTCCAAGAAATTTTCGGAAGTCCGGTAGCGCTCTCGCGATGTGCTCGAACGGTACTGGAAAAGTGAAAAATTGAAGGAAAGCAGCAGAGTTCTAAAACTCCTCTCGGTTTGCAATCAGGGGGCATTTATAGCCGTGGCTCCCTGTTGCTTATAATTATTAATTTGATTATTAATTAATTATTATTATATTACTATTTTATTATAGTCATTTTAATTATTCTCACTCTGGTCATATTTTAGTCACATTTGATCACTCCGGTCCCACCCACGGTCTTTAGAAAAATATGGTGAATATATATATCTAATGTGAGAATTTTTCCAGTCAAGATAAGGCATCGAAACAAGCTATCGGGGAACTTGTTTCTGCCCGTTATCCCTTCGCAGATCACTTTAGTTCCCGACCGGGTTCCCGTTTGCACCCAAAATTGAGCGCGGCCTTGCGGGGCTTAACGAGGTCACAACCTCCTTATTTCCTCCCAATTTAAGGAGAACAGGCCTCCTGAATAAATTCTCTCTAACCCAAATTCGAGTTACTTTGTACTTTTACCTAAGCCAGAGTCATAAGTCGTGCCTAAGGCCATCCTAAGGAAAGTCGGGATGTTACATTCTACCCCCTTAGAAAAATTTCGTCCTCGAAATTTAAGTATAGTTGGAACCCGTACCTTCAGAATAGCTCAGGGTAAGCTTTCCGCATCTCCTCCTCCAGTTCCAACGTCTGTTCTTCGAATTCTCCATTTGCCCATATTACCCGCACCATGGGAATCTCCTTACTCCGTGTCTGACGAGTCTTGCGGTCGATAATTTTCTGAGGAGTAAGAGGTAAAGCTAGATCTTCTCTTAGCTGTACTTGTTCTGGCTGCAGTACATGGTCTGGAGAGGCGTAGTATTTCCGTAGCTGGGAAACGTGAAAGACATCATGGATGTTGGCCAAGTTTGGCGGGAGAGCTACCCTGTAGGCCACTGGCCCTACGCGCTTCAGGATCTGAAAGGGACCCATAAATCGGGGGCTCAACTTCCTGACTTTCAAGGATCTGCCAATCCCAGTCGCTGGCGTGACCTTCAGAAAAACGTGATCTCCTTCTTGAAACTCTAATGGTCTCCGGCGGTTATCCGCATAACTCTTTTGCTGGCTCTGTGCCGTAAGCATCCTTTGGCGCACAAGTTTTATCATATCTTCTGCCTCTTGCTTTTCTTCTGGAGTCAGCCCTTGGTATTGCCTGCTATCATTCCAACAAAGCGGCGACTGGCATTTCTGGCCGTAGAGGGCCTCGAAAGGGGCCATGCCTATACTGGCTTGGTAACTATTATTATACGAGAACTCTACAAGGGGCATCAGTTCTTCCCAATTTTTGGGGGTATCCAATACACATGCCCGCAGCATATCTTCCAAAGTCTGGATGGTTCTCTCTGATTGGCCGTCTGTCTGAGGATGATACGCCAAACTCAAATGCAATTGTGATCCTTGAGCTCTTTGAAAGGTTGTCCAGAACCGAGAGGTAAACCTGGGATCCCTATCCAAAATAATAGAAGAGGGGATTCCGTGTAACCGTACCACCTCCTTCAGATATACCTGCACTAACTTCTCCATCGAGTAGTTCATTTTGACAGGGATAAAATGAGCAGATTTGGTCAGCCTGTCTACAATTACCCATACTGCATCCATTCCCGTTCGGGTACAGGGTAGTCTGGTGACAAAGTCCATCGCGATCCCAACTCCATTTCCACTCGGGAATCTCCGGAGGATTCAGTAACCCGGCTGGCTTCTGATGCTCAATTTTCACTTTCTGGAAAACCAAGCATTTCTGTACCCAGTCCTCTACATCCCCCTTTAGCCCTGGCCACCAAAACATCTTCCGCAGGTCGTGGTACATCTTGGTAGCCCCTAGGTGTATCGTAAACTGACTTTTATGCCCTTCTCGTAAGATATCCTCTCGCAGACTGCCCTCTCTGGGCACACAAATGCGCTGGCGGAATCGTAACATCCCTTCGGGGTCAGTGGTCACCTCCTTGACTTTCCCTGCTGCTACGGCCTTGCGAAACTGGCGCCACGAATCCTCCTGGCACACTTCTTGAGCCTTCATGATTCGCTGCTTAAAGTCGCTCGTGACTTGCAAAGGGCATAATATTAGACGATCAATGCGACGGGCGACGGTTAGGTCGAGATCACGGAACTCCTCAAGTAACTGTGTCTCCCATACCATTAGGTGAGCCATGTGCAACGACTTCCAACTTAAGGCGCCAGCTACCACATTGGCCTTTCCCGGATGATAATTTAGGCCGAAGTCATAATCCTTCAAGAACTCGGTCCACCTCCTCTGTCTCACATTAAGCTCCCTCTGATAAAAAAGATACCTCAAACTCTTGTGATCGGAAAACACTTCAAACCGAACTCCGTACAAGTAATGTCTCCAAATCTTTAGCGCAAAAACCACTGCAGCTAACTCCAAATCGTGCGTGGGGTAGTTGATCTCATGGGGCCTTAATTGTCTTGAAGAATAGGCAATTACCTGCCGTTGCTGCATCAACACGCATCCTAATCCTGCTTTTGATGCGTCGCAATATACTTCAAAAGGCAATTGGGGATCTGGTAATATCAAAACCGGAGCCGTGGTCAGCTTTTCCTTCAGCTCCGTGAAGCTCCGTTCACATTTGGGTGACCATGTTAATTTGACTCCCTTATGCGTCAACTTCGTCAGTGACAATGCTATTTGGGAGAATCCTTCGATGAATCGCCGGTAGTATCCTGCGAAACCCAGAAAACTCTAGATCTCCGTAACTGAGGTGGGTCTCTCCCACGTTTTTACTACCTCTATTTTGCTAAGATCCACTGCAACACCCTGCTCCGATACTACGTGCCCTAGGAATTGCACTTCCTTTTCCCAGAATTCGCATTTAGATAGCTTAGCATACAGCTTCTTTGCCCTCAAGATTCCTAATACGGTCCTCAAGTGCCGGGCATGCTCCTCTGCATCCTTCGAGTACACCAAGATATCATCTATAAAAACAATCACCCAATCGTCCAAATAGGCACGGAAAATACGGTTCATATAATCCATAAAAATGGCAGGGGCATTTGTTAGCCCAAATGACATCACCATAAATTCATAATGCCCATAACGGGACCTGAATGCAGTCTTGGCAATATCCTCCTCGCGCACCCGTATCTGATGATATCCCGACCTCAGGTCGATCCTTGAAAATACCCTGGCTCCTTTTAACTGATCCAAGAGGTCGTCTATCCTTGGCAGTAGGTACTTGTTTTTAATCGTCACCTTGTTGAGCTGCCTATAGTCAATACAAAGCCTCATAGTGCCATCCTTTTTCTTGACGAACAACACCGGGGCTCCCCACAGTGATGTACTCGGCCTAATGTATCCCTTGTCCATCAATTCCTCTAACTGCTTCTTCAATTCTTGCAGTTCTAGCGGGGACATACGATAGGGGGCAATGGAAATGGGTCCGGCGCCCGGTATCAAGTCGATAGAGAACTCTACTTCCCGCTTGGGAGGGAACTCTGGAATATCGTCGGGGAAAACATCGAGGTACTCACCCACTACTGGAATCGCCTCAATTCTTCGATCCGTCACCTTTACCTCTGAGGATGCTAGAAATACACACCCTTGGTCCTCCAACCAGCAACAGTACAAGGTTGGCAGTTCATCGTCCAACTTTGTCGAACTTACGACTCCCGAAGGAAGAATCACCAGTTTGTTGGTGCAATCCAGCACCACCCCATTGGTCTTCAACCAGTCCATCCCTAGTATAATATCCAGTCCGACTAGGGGAAGGCAAATCAAGTCAGCTACGAACTCCTTTTCCTGTAGCTGAAACGGGCACCTAAGGCACACCTGACAGGTCTTGACAGATGGCGCAGTAGGCATCGACACGAATAGAGTGTATGGTAGCAACGTAGGAGATAATTGTAGCTCCTTCACACTGCCATGAGAGATAAGGAATGCGAGGCTCTAGAGTCATACAACACAGTCAACGATTTCCCATTGATAGAACACGTACCTAAGATTAGCCCTTCCTCCTGCTGGGCCTCCTCAGCTGCCATGGTGAAAACGCGGCCCTGGCGTTGGGGCGTGGGTAGCGATACTCTGCAATCCCTGGCGAAATGCCCGCCTTGGCCACACCTAGAACATACGTTCTGTCCTGCCAAACACTCGCCTGCATGGGGCTTGTTACACTTCGGGCAAGCTGGCCTGGCCTCTGGCAGCTTCTGGTTCGCTCCTCCCTGCGGTTGAGGTCATGACGCTGGTGGCCTGGCCCTGGGCGGGTCCTGCGACCTCCCTACCCCTCCCTGGGAATGGGGCTTGAAACGACCCTTTCTTTCGTGGGTCCATCTGTGAGCTCCCTGCCTCAGCAAACCTCCTCTTGTTGCGCTCGCTGCACATCTCTGCTAGGTCCCGGCTCCCTCCTGAGCCAAGAAGGTGTTTACTAGCGTAGCATAATCTCGCACACCTGAGCTTGCTAGGAACACTTTCAGCTCGGGCTTCAGGCCTCGGTGGTACTTGGCACACTTCCAGTTATCATCTGGGCAAAACCTACCCATTCAGCAGTAACGGCAAAGCTTCTCAAAGGTCGCTGTATACTCTGTAACGCTCATTGTCCCTTGCTTCAGCTCTAAGAACTCCGCCTCCTCCCGATCTTGTAACTCCCTGGGGAAATACTTGTCCAGGAATGTCATCTTGAACTGCTCCCAAGACATCTCTGCCCCTTCCGGTTCCACTGCCGGTCGGGTCATATCCCACCATTCTGCAGCTACTCCTTCTAGCTTCCTCGAGGCGAACTTGATCTTCTGAGAGTCCGTACAGGGGACATCCTCAAAGACCTGCTGTATCTTCCTGACCCAGCCATGTACCAGATCTGGATCCATCAATCCCTCGAACACCAGTGGGTTAGCTCGCATGAAGTCCTTGTACCGGAGAGTTTCAATCTCTTGAGCAGTCGGGATCACGTTCCGCTGAGCAGTGGCGGCCGCAATCTGAGCTGTGCCTCAGCTTGGGCCTGAGTAGCTTGCGCCACTTGCTGTAGTATCGCCGACAAATCCACGGCAGCAGACTCTCGAGACGTGTTATCCCTTCTCGGAGGCATGTCTGCGTATCAGCACCTGCAAAATCCTGAGTTGATCAGTCTCAAGAACAGCCATTGCATAGATAACCAGAACATGCAACTTAGGAGGGTATACACTGTGCATCATGCTCGGAAGCATAGTGCAGCTCAGTCCTCAGGCTCACTCGGACCAAACTGCTCTGATACCAAACGAAACACCCCTAGCCGTTCCCATACGCTCGAGCCGTACGAAATTCCCGCTAATTTGTTTACTTCATGGCCATTTCTTCAGTTTTCGAAAATAGTAGTTTTAACAAAATAAGGACCCTTTTTTTTTAAGCATACAGTTTACAACATAAGAGCCGTGCGTGTAACAAAGTAATATAACAAACGATATGCTTAATAAGTCGAGTTCCAAGATAGTGGATATATAAGCTACATACATCGCGGGCCCAAAGCACATACAAGTACACACCAAATGCTAGTTATATTACATAATCCACACACATGTCAAGAAATACATTTATTCCCATTTTTCTTCCTATAATATCCACTGCACAGCCAGCTAAGTCTCCTTGCCCAAATTCTCCTCAGGTTCCACAGCATCAGCATAGTAAGACTCGTCTTCCATCCTTGGAGCCATAAGCAAGTGGGGGTGAGAACGGTAGGTCCTCAGTGAGTAACACTTCAATCGTGGCTTTTTGTTTCTCGGTTATTCTCCAGGACGCTCAGAGTTTAGTCTAAGTGTACATGCAGCTAACACCCTACTGATTATGGTCTTGGGCCTATACTCTGCGCAGATTTATCTATCTTACTAGGTGATTGGCTTTCTAATCTTGTTATTACCTGGGCTTCGTGCTTTTCAACTGGACGTTGCTATTAGTGACATACTATTCGTCTTGGGACGTTCCCTTGACGATATACAATGCATGAACAGTTATACATAATGCTTAGACAGATAAATCTACATACTTATCATCATGTCATCAATCAGCAATGCATACATTTAATATCATAGTGCATGGGGGGGTCTGGGGATCTCTTACGCGCTCTGTGGTTGCGTCCTACTTACTGCTTGCACCTTTGTAGCCGTGGCCTCAGACTACAACCTCTATTTGCCACTATTGCCTCGACCCGGCGGCGCTCTTTACCGGTATGGTAGCTATCCATGCAAGGCTCATAGGAGGTAAACATCGAATGCAACTAGTGCAACCATCACCTCTTTCTGGAATGGCGAGGGACCAAACCTATGAGTGGTCAGGTGTGGACACGCTTTGACCGGCCCTATGGCTCGATCCGTTTCTCTTTCCTCTTTTAGTGGGGCCCCTTAGTCATCATTTCATTCATACAGACTTATGCCGGTGTTACATATGTGGGCCTATGCCCATTTTGCATATCGTTATCAGGTCTCTTTACCTGCATTGCTCGTAACCAATTCATCTTGCCAAATTGGCGAGGGGCGTGTCAGTAAGACTTTGTCAAGAGAATAGGGGTTTCCTAATCATATAACTACTGACTCTGGCTAAGGCCGTCCGAATCCATGGTGATCCGTCGCCTCTGCTCTGCTTTTATTCCCTAGGGTTCAATTATGATCTTCGTTAAATTTTGGCATGAACTTCTAGTTGTCTAAAGTCGCCCTAACTCTTACGACGACCTTTCCTCATGATGCATGCTGAAACATCCTAGCTAACTGTTTACCCGTACGTAGTAAACAAAGCTCACTAGGTTGTTGTCT
>QANU01054748.1:2640-29808 GCA_003254905.1 Nissolia schottii
TATGTATTATTATTTGACTGTGCAACTATGTGATGGACCGAATACTTGTATGTTTATGTATTTCTCTTGTAAGATCTTTAACACTGCCACCCTGTAGTTAATTATTGCTTGAGTCCATTTGGACTCTATCGTTTGTATCTGTATATGCTATCTTAATCACGCACGGCTTCTACTTTATAGAATGATAATGCACATGAATGATTTTCAAAATGGTCCATATTTTCAAGTAAGAAATATTTGCCAAGCTAAAAGTAGGGGCTAGAAGTAACCCCACCAAAGCTGAAAACAACCTAGTGAGCTTTGTTTACTACGTACGGGTAAATAGTTAGCTAGGGTGTTTCATTGTGGCCTATCCCGAGCAGATAGGACGAGAAGATCTCGGGGTCGTTGAGTACCGAGAAGGTGGGAAGAAGGAATATCAGGGGCGACTTGGGACGTGATTGGGCCGGTCGAGCAAGGTGGTCCGTGGAGCATTGGGCTTGGATCGCGGGGTCGCTAGGATAGGCCTTTATGGCCCAGTCCGTAATAGGATCCCCCCAGCTCAGAGCACGGGGTGAAACACGGGTCCGAGTTATAGATGTCGGCCACACGTTCTTTGCTCTAATCTCCGCGGAGGGAGTGAATGTGTGCTCTCTGCCATGCGCGCAGAGTGATGTTTTGCCGTGTAGTGCTGTCTGTGGAGGTAATGGGTTGCTGTGACTCAGGGCCCTTTTAGCGGAGATGTGACATTTGGGGATCCTTGATGGGACGTGCTCCTCATCGAGGGAGATTTTGGTGCCGTTGATTGTAGACATGTGGCGAGGGTGTGGCTGATGGGTACTCGAGGTAGGGATGTAATGATGCCTCTGGAGGGAAAACGTCTCGTTTTTCGCACTCTATTAATGCCCCGGTACGGTTTTCAAACTTACTTTTCTAAACCATCTCGCATGCGAAGGTATCCCAACCGTCTCGCAGCCTCTTCATTTCCTATCATTTTCTTCATAAGTTCTTTCCCTAGCCATTCTGCGATTCTCTCCACTCTCTGCATCGAAACATGTTCTCGTTTTCCAGCCTATACTCTGAGGCGTTTCTTTTCTTGAGGTGATTTATTCTGAGGGCTTGCTACTCCTGTGCGAAGGGTTTCTTTTTCTGCCTTCATCTATTTCAATTCCGTAAGTGATTATGTTATTTTTTCCTTCCTTCTTTGTTGCAATTGCGCCTCTGTTCCCGTGACTCAATTTTTTTGTTTTTGCTTATTTTGCTTCGGTCATGTTATTTTTCTGCTGTTATTGGGTTATCTTCGTGCGATTGTGGTTGGGTCTTGGTTGCGGGTTTCGCTCTTAGGAATATTGTGTACGGGGATTTTGCTTCTCTATCCTTTTTTAGTCTTTTCAGTATTTTTGTGATAGGGAGGAAGAACTATCAGGGTATGAAGAGTGTGCGCCCGTTGAGGGATTCTCATGAGAGGACGTCGTACGAGTGGATAGACCCAGAAGCTTTTGCCATTCCTTCCGCATTTGGTTGGGAGCATGTGCAGCACCTGAAACACCCTAGCTAACTATTTACCCGTACATAGTAAACAATGCTCACTAGGTTGTTTTCTGCTTTGGTGGGGTTACTTCTAGCCCCTACTTTTATCTTAGCAAATATTTCGTATTAAAAAATATGGACCGTTTTCAAAACTTTTACCTTTATTACAGAAACTAGGAGCCATGCGTGTTTAAGAAGACACATCAAGATACAAGCGATAGAGTCCCATCGGGCTTAAACGATAATTAACTACAGAATAGCGGTACTGGAAATGTTATAAGAGAAGTAGATAAACATACAAGTATTCGGTCCATAACACCATTGCACATTCAATTAATAATACATAATTACATCATCAAGTATACAAGTTATCATACATATAATTTACATATACGCTAAGGGAACATCAAATCCCTTAAGCTAGTTCAAAACATAAAGCATAAGTTGCTGTGTTACTTCGCCGGAATCCTTTGACGTCCACAACTCTGCTTGTCTTCTGCTACCTGCTCTGTCTCGGTGTACACGTCACGCTATCCTGGAGTCATAAGGTAGTGGGGGTGAGAACGGTAAGTTCTTAGTGGAAAACTGTAGCTCTGCGCTCTCGGGTTTCATTTAGTTATACTCCAGGCCGTTCAGGTGTTTCTAAGTGAACATGTATACTAACATCCCTACTGGTTATTATCTAGCCTAAGGTTCTGAACAGCTTTATCTACGTTACTAGGTGATAGGGGAACTACTCTTGCTTACTAAGTTCTCGTGCTTGTTACTTTACTTCTCATACTTGCATAGCCGTCTCGAGCGTTCCCTTAACGATACTTATATCATATTTACTTATCTTCTTGCTTATTCATACTTCCATACATACATTTTTACATACCTTACATACACACATACATTCAAGCATACATCACATACTATACTTTTTTCTTTCTTTCTTTTATACTTTACTCTTTCTTTACTTTCCTCTTTCTTTCATACTTTTCTTATTCTTTTCTTTGTTTGATTCATCTTTCCTGCAAGCCACCTATAGGAAAGTGAATCCGCTTCCAGCCACCTACCGACAGCAATCATCAGCATAATCGATTCATCTCTGTGAATCCGCTGCCAGCCACCTACCGACAGCAAACATCATCAATTCCCCTTTCTTGCCAGCCACCTACCGACAAGAAAGTGAATCCGTTGCCAGCCACCTACCGACAACAATCATCGTCCCCTTCCCTGCCATCTACCTGCAAACAGGGAAGTGACCCCTCATCTTGCCAGCTACCTACCGACAGGAAGGTTGTGCATCATAATCGATTCATCTTTCCTGCCAGCCACCTACCGACAGAAGAGTGAACTCGCTACCAGCCACCTACCGACAACAACATCATCTTTTCTTTCTCTTTCTCATATTCTTTCATCATATCATCTTTTCTTTCTCATAACATTTTTTCTTTTCTTTCATGTCTTGGCACATATCATGGCATGACTTGTTCCCTAAGTTCATTTCCATTATAATCTTTGCTCATTAATTGATTAACTTCTAGTCCTCTGAATGTACCTTAACATGATGCATGGAATGCTAACATATTACTTTCAGAAATATAATGCATGAAATCCTACTTATTATGTCACATAGCTCATTTACTTCAGTCATACACATCATATAAATCATAACTTGTTGGACTATGTGCCTTAAGACAGCTTCCATAAGACTTTCAGGTCTCAGACTGCTCAGCGGTACCTAGGGTTCGCTCAGCGGTCTGGGCCCGATCGCTCAGCGGTGAATTGGGACCACTCAGCGGTACCAAGGGCCGCTCAGCGGTCACTGACGAATCTGAAACCGATTTCTTTGTTTTCTTTCCTTGCTTTCCCTCTTTTCTCATGGATGCTCCTTGAGATTCTCACACATATTCCAACCATCAAAAACCTATCTAATCCAGGTCACAGGACCCTTCAGAATCATCTTCCTATCCTAGCATGAGTTCTAACATACATAAGCATACATACATAGAAACATACACATACACATAATCAAACACAACCACCAAGGAGGTGAGTAAGCCATAGTTACCCACTTTCTTGAGGCTGATTCGGTGATGAGAAGGATGGGGGAGAGCAGTCCTCCAAGCCTTGAGCGCGATCCAAGCTTCTGGCAGAGTTTTTGCAGGGTAACCGCGGTGCACACGGGCTGAGTTTCGGCTAGCTCCAGAGAGATTTTCTCTCTTCAAATTTTCTGAAAATGAAGGGCTAGTTATAGCCAAAAATCTACCCCTAAAAATTACATTTTTGCCCCTCGAAATAATTACCATTTTACCCTTTTTATTTTCTTTAATAATTAATTAATTCAAAAGATAATTAAAGGGTCAAATCAATGAATAGTAATTGCATTTTATATTATTTTCCCTTGCCATCTGATTCCCCACGTGCTGGTTGCCATTTTTGACCGCCTCTCGGTCCCGTTTCGCTCGTGTTTCATCGCTCGCAGTGCCGGTGCGTCGCGTACGGTCGTCCGAAAAATATTCCGTTTATACTGTCGCGATCCTCTATTTTCCCCCTACATGGGAATATTATTGGTTTAAGTCATTTGTGAATTTTTATCCGGAGGATTATTTTTCACAGATACCTTTAACACGTCATCGAGCCCCGGTGACTGTAGACCGCTGTTCCGCTCGCGGTTTTGTCACTTCCCGACTTTCCCAATGGGGTCGTGGGACTATTCTAAGGTGTCTAAAACTTTTCCCTGGTACTGGTTGGGTTTCCAGAGACTCGGGGCTCTTTGCTCAATTTTACCGGCTGAACGGGACAAAACAGGGTTGTTCTAGTGTCTGCAGAATCGTCCGAAACTGAGCGGAACTCCGTTTTTCCGACAGTCTGGACTTACCATCAAATCCTAAGGGCCATAAAGGATTCTTTGAGTAACATCGAAATTCCCAAACACCACACCGAAAATCTTCTATAGACACGTCCGTCCTAAGGGTTTAGGTTTCTACCCGGTTAACCCGTATATGGGCTTCTATGGGTATTTTTCCTGTGAAATTCTTACTAAGGAAAAAGTGGGATGTTACAGCACCTCCAGGAGGCACTGGTGCTGACAGAGGAGGGGGTAGAAGATCATGAATATAGGATAGATGTGGCCTTTGAGGATGAAAGGGTTTGTATACTGAGGTACACTGATACTCCACACTTTCTGTGGATGTATGAGGTGCTGTTTACGCATTTAGGGGTTAGGCTGCATTTTACCCCTTTTGAGCGGGAAGTAATGAAGTTGTGTGCCTTTAGCCCCACGCAGCTCCATCCCAAAGGTTGGGCGCTCCTTCGCGGGTTCCAAGAAGTGTGCGACACGTTCGAAATCTTGCCGTTCCCCAAAACTTTTCTCAGCTTGTATTCGCTGATAAATCCCAAAGGTACGGTGTTTCCGGGAATGCAGTTCCGATATCGCAGTTGCCACACTTTCAAGGTTTATGCAGGGACGAAGGTCTTTACCCGGTGGGAGGAATCCTACCAAGAGTTTAAGTGGAGATACTTCAAGGTCTTCACAGCTCCGGGGAGAACGACTTTCTGGGAGGGTGACTAGGACAAGGTGGTGGAAATATCCTGTTATTAGAACAGGAACATCTGTAATCACTGCCCGGAAAACATGTCCGTGGAGGGGTTGGTACAACAGGAGTTTTTTCTTGCTTTGTCTGGTGGGGCCCCTGAGCGTGAGGGAGATCGTTGAGGGTTTGGACGTGGAGTCTTATCTAGGAAGTTGTTTTGCCTATTTCATTTTCTGTAGGTTTCTTTTTGTTTCATTTGTTTTGCTGTTGTACAGGTTCGAGGCTCCGCGGAATGCCTGAAGCGATGAACAAGTTGACGGAGCTGAACAAGCTGCTGACTATCACTAATAACCGGGATCTGGCAAAGGAGAGAGCAGCCACGGAGCAGGCTCAGCGGTCTCCTTCTCTGGATCCCTCGCCCGCGCATTTTGGTGTGCGGGCCGCGGCGCCGTCTCCTTCCGTGGAGTCCGTTCTGAGGGACATTGCTGAGCGGACTCCGCGTTCCCCTCCACGGAAGCGCCTTAGGGGTACCACTTCGGAAATCCAAGCTGAAAGGTAGCGAGCACGCTTGCTAGGGCGTATCCAGAGGACATCAACTTTTTGCGCATCGTAAAGCAGAGCTACCTGTTTGGCGAGGCCCGTCAGCAACTGGTTCTGCCGGTGATGCCATATCGCGGACCTTTCGTCTTTTGGGGGAGGCCTCGGGTTTGCTGGCTCATGCTTCTGAGCACCTGGTCACTTCTGAGGAGGTTATGCGTGCAGAGGATGGGATCAAGAAACTGAGGGCCCAAATGGCAGTTTCCGAGGAAAGGGCAAGGGCGTTTGAGACGGCCGCAGAGGAAAATGTGGCACTGGCAGAGCGTAATGGGGCGCTGGCGGCGGATCCGTCTGCGCTTGTTGAGGAGAGATCCCGGTTGCTGGCTGAGGTCCGGGCTGAGGCAATGAAAAATGCTGAGGTTTTAGAGGAGGTGCATCAGGAAGCCGCGAGTGCGCAGAAGGAGTGTACCGATTGTGCCGCGCAGTGCGAGGTCTTGCAACAGGAATTTGACTCGTGCGTGAGGCTCTATAAGGAAGTTGTTGATGCAACGTTTGAGTGTGTGATGGATCAGGTCAAGCATATTACGCCAAACATTGATTTTAGCACAGTTTCCGTGGAGAAGTATTTTGATAAGGAGACTGGGGAGATTAAGGAGATCCCCAAGTCTTAAGCGTAATTTTTTCCTTGTATGAACTTTTTTGTGCTTTTGGGGCATTAATGAATATTTTGAACTTGTCAGTAGTTGGTGTATGTTTATTGTTTCGTGCTTGTGCGCTGCAATTTTGTTCTGGTTTTATGTAGCTTTGGCGAGAGTTAAGTTCGAATTCGATCCGCGGTATTTTTATGTGTCCGATGGTTAAGGCCATGGTTCAAGCGCGAATTTGTTCCGCGGTATGTTTGTATATATAATGGTTAAGACCATGTTTAAGCGCGAATTCTTTCCGCGGTACGTTTGTATATATAATGGTTAAGACCATGTTTAAGCTCGAATTCGTTGGTGAATGAGAATGCTATAAATGGAATTCGTATTCAATAAAGGCCATGTAGCCTGATGGTACAGAATGTGTCAATATTTCAAAAAAATTTTAAAGGTAAAATGCGCGGAGGTTTGTGGCGTTCCATGTCCGCGGTATTTCTTTGCCATCGAGTGCTGATATTTTGTATGCTCCGTGGTTGAGGCTTTCTGTTATGATGTATGGGCCTTCCCAATTTGGTGGAGTTTTCCTTGCCCCGCTATTCTCGTGCCGAAGTCTGCTCGCCTCATTACAGTGTCTCCTGGCTTGAAAGTCCGTGGAATGACCTTTGTGTTGCATCATTGGGATACCTTTGTCTTGACGGCTTCTTCTTGTATGCGGGATTTTTCTCTTTGTTCTTCGATGAGGTCAATTTCTTCTCCCCTTAGTTGGTTGTTTCCTTCCGCAGATGAAACTTGTACTCGTAGGCTTCCTTCGCCGATTTTGACCGGGATTATTGCTTCGCTGCCGTAAGCTAGGCGGAACGGGGTGTGTGAGGTGGTTAAGTGAGGGTCGTGCGGTAGGCCCACAATACGCTTCCCAATTCGTCCGCCCAGAGCCCCTTTGCGTCGTCGAGCCTCTTCTTCAGTCCTCTCAGAATGACCTTGTTGGCGGCTTCGGCCTACCCATTGGTCTGGGGGTGTTCCACGGACGAAAATCTCTGTTTAATTTTAAAGCCTTCCAGAAAGGTTGTGAATTTTCTGTCTGTGAATTGCGTTCCATTATCGGAGACTATGGTCTCTGGGATGCCAAATCTTGTGAGAATAATGTTCCATACGAATCTTCGGCATTGGACTGAAGTGATCGAAGCCAGGGGTTCTGCTTCGATCCATTTGGTGAAGTAATCTACGGCGACGATGAAGAACTTCCTTTGCCCCGTAGCCAGGGGGAATGGTCCGAGGATGTGGATACCCCACTTTTGGAATGGCCAGGAGGCCACTGAGGTTGTCAGCTCCGAGGGGGTGCGATGTGGAAGTGAGCGTGTTCTTGGCATCTTCTACATTTTTTAACATACTCCGCCGAGTCCTTTTGGAGTGTGGACCAATAGAATCCTGCGCAGAGTATCTTTAGGGCAAGTGCTTTTCCACCCATGTGGTGTCCGCACGATCCTTCGTGTACTTCTTCTAGGACGTATGCCATCCGTTGTGATCCTATGCATTTTAGGAGAGGTTGCGAGACTGATCTGCGATATAGATGGTCGCCGATCAGGATGTATCAGACAGCTTCCCTGATGGCCTTCTTGTCGTTGGTCGGATCTAGTGGGTCTCCGCGGATGACTTTTAGGATTGGCTGGGTCCAACAAGGGGTATTGGTGGTTGCTTTGATGTGGTTCACCCCAGTTGAGACCGAAGGGTGATGGAAGGTTTCTTGGATTAACGTTTTGTTGTTTCCTCCGGGGTGGGTGCTTGCTAATTTGGAGAGTGTATCTGCTCGTTCGTTGTCCTTCCGCGGTACGTGTTTGATATCGTGGTTGCTGAATGATGAGAGCATCTTTGTGACCAAGAACAGGTATTGTTGCCCCAAAATGATGTTGTAGGCCGACGGTTTGTCTACTACCAGGAATGTCACCGTTTCTGTTCTAGACATTGGTTCTCGCTCTATGGTCAGATAGAGGGAGACGTACCCGTCGGGGCTGACCGCTTCTCCAGGAAAACTCACCAGGTCTTCAAGGTAGTGCCCGAGGTCGGATGTTTTGAGCCCGAGCTGATCAAAACAGCTTCTGAACAGTATGTCTGCGGAGCTTCCTTGGTCGAGAAGAACCCTTCGGACCTCTGCGTTCACCAGGATAGCCGAGATGACCATGGGGTCATCGTGGGTCAGGATGGTATGCGCGAAGTCCTCCCGGGTGAACGTGATATCAGGGAGGTTACGTGGTCCGCTGGATTTGTTTCCCGTTTCTCGTTCCAGTTGCAACACTTCCTGAAGCTGTCTCTTCCTCGTGGATAGAGAGGAGCCACCTTCTGTAAATCCGCCGGCGATGGTGTTGATTATTCTAGTTGGCTCTGGTCTTCTTTCCCTGCGCTCATCAGGGTCTTCTCTTCTTCTGTTTTCCCGGGGATCCCGGGGGTAGGGTCTTTGATCGTTGTCTAGGTGGTCATTTTTTTCGTTTTCTTTCCTGTATTACATACCTTTCCAGCCTTCCTCCGCGCACCCAGGTTTCCACCTCGTCTCTGAGGTCCACATATTCTTCCGTGGTGTGGTCGTACGTATCGTGGTATGCGCAGTACATTGTGGTATCTGCTCCTGGACGCGTCCATATGGGTTTTGGTTTTGGGAAATCTTCCCTCTGTTGCAGTTCTCTGTACAGCTGGGTCAGGGATACGTTCAGAGGAGTGTAATTGGTATAACGCCCTTCCTTTAGCATCCGCGGTCTGTCACTCCGGGGTCGGTCTCCACGGGGCGGCTGGGGAAACTTTCTTCTCGGGTCTCCTGTCTCTCGCTGTCCATCTAGAGCCAGGTTGCCTTTGATGGCTTGCATTCCCTCCTCCTGGTAGAGGTATTCCTCCTCGCGTTCCTAGATTTCAATCAGGTTACGCGGAGGTCGCTTGGACAGGTTCTTGGCAAAGGGGCTACCTTTCTTGAGGCCATTAGTGAGCCCCATGAGTACTCCCTGCGGTTACAGGTCTTTTACCTGGGCACATTCCTCGTAGAAGCAGTCGAGGTACTATCAGAGGGACTCTTCTCCTTTCTGGATCATGCCCAATAAGCGCAACTTCGTTTTGGGTTTTGTCCTCCTGGTGGTGAAGTTAGCGAGGAAACCTTCCGCAAGGTCGTCGAATCACTGGATGCACTTCGGCAGTAACGCGTTGAACCACATCAGAGCACCCTTCCTGAGGGTTACAGGAAAGGATTTGCATTGTATGGTATCAGAGATACCGTCCAGGACCATCCGATGTCCGAAGGCATCTAGGTGGTGCTGGGGGTCTGAGGTGTCGTCATACACTGCCATGTCAGTTGGTGGCCGAAACCCTTGGGGGGGAATGGCGGCGAGAATTTCTTCTGTGAAGGGATAGTTATCCCTTCCTCAGGTTCTTCTCTGGATGGTGCGGATTCTTTCCGTGGTTAGGAAAGCTTCCGCGGATCATTCGCGGTAGACAGATTCTTCTTCTCTGTCATGGATTTCTTGGCTGCGGCCATCATCGCGGTTAATACCGTCAAAGTGGCGCCTCTGGCCAGTGTCTTTCAACAGAGGTATCACCGGAGGATGGGGGAACTGGAGAGGTTGCCTAGGGACACCATTCAGAGGGTATTGATGACCTTGTCGTACAATGTCGCCGAGTTGTCTGAACAACAATGGGAAGACCACTTGAGCCATTGTGGGGTGATGACTTCACCATTCTACCCCTACCAACCTTACCCCGAGCCTTACTCTCTTCCCCCTATCCTACCGATACACATCAACCGTCACCACACGAACCTCAACCGTACCCACATGACCCATACCCACCATATCCTTATTCACCAGAGCCCACCCGTTGCCAACAACAAACTCAAAACCCTTCCCAAGAGGTGCTGGAGATGTTGCTAGAGGAGCTAATGCAAGAGGCGAAGGAGGTGCGTGCTGATTTGCAAGAGATAAGAAGGGATATAAATCAATTAAAAGAAACCATGGCTGCATCTAGTGGGCATGAGGAGGACAGTTGCCCGGATAATGAGGTCGTGTGTGAAACCCCACCATCTGATATCATTGATGATGGTGGGTCTTCAGATGTTTTGGTAGAAGAGTCACCCCAACTCGTCATTCTTGATGATGAATCTGATACAGAGGTGGTGTTTGAGGAGCCACAATCGGAGGAAGAAGCACATATCACTTTTGTTATTCTTGGTGTGGTAGAGGTGCCGGTTGAGCCTGTCGTTCTGTCTAAATTTCCCCCGTCTATTCCATTACTCCCATCATCCCCTCTCCTAGCCTATCAGTTACCACCACTCAAGCTGCACCTTGAGACACATGCCCCTCTCCTTGGGCCATGTGAGTATGCTCAATTGGAAACTGATGACCAGTTGCTGGCCTTATGTGAAGGGCTTGGAGACTTTCTTCTTGCTACGAGGGGAAGGTTAGAAAATGTACATGAACAATTTAAGAAGCCTCCTAGTGGGAACCTTCATCTACCCCCACTTGGAGTGATTAACTGTTGGATGACCAAGCCAAGGCGAACCCTCAAAGCTTCACGACATCAATGGACGATCTCAATGCTTGGCTCCCAAAAGAAACATGGTTTCCAGGGCCATGACATGACTCATATGCTATGGGATCCAGGTGGAGGCTACCACAACAAACTTTGGTGGATGTTTCTAAACCAGTTCAAACATGATCCTCCATGAGCGGCCGTCATTCGTCCAACTTAAGGACATTAAACAAAAGTGCTGGGTGGGAGACAACCCACCGTTTGTGAGTTTTTCTTTCCTTTTCTCTTATTTAGTTGTTTTAATTCTTCTTTTTTCTTGCCCTGTTTTGTGCACCGAGGACAGTACACTTCTTTAAGTGTGGGGTGGGAAAGTTTTATTTGTTTAAAATAGTAGTTTTAACTGTGCAATAATTGTGGAAATTCAAGAATAAGGGATAATTTAAACTAGTTGATGATTGATTTGTGCAATGTGAAATGTTGTGTTTGATTATTTATGGCATTATGTTTGATTGAGCATTTTATAAATCCTGGCATGTTTTAATTAATTGGATGATATTACCTGGTAAGATTTGAGCCTTTTATAGGATGACAACACTACATGCCATTCTTTTCTTTGTTGTGTGTACACTCACTAATGTTCAAGTCTAGAACTTGCCTGATTCTCTGCATTGCACTTTTACCTTTGTATGTGACATGTGATATGATTGAGGCATTCCTTGTGTATTTAGCTTACATATCCATATGAGCCTACCTTAAACATTTGACCCTTGTTAGCCCTCTGAGCCTTGTAGCCTTTTATTGAATAATTAGCACAATACAAGCTGATAAACCAAGAAAAACCATGATACACCTAGCTTTAGGGCTTAGGAGAATTGTGGTACATTTGTTCATATGTGCTAAGCAACAAGTGTGGGGTTACATGAGGACATGTAACATTCAAAGTAGGGGGAGAGCAACCGCAATTGCTCCTATTGGTTAGAAAATCTATAAAAGTGCCCATGAAAAAAAAATTGAGGCAATTAATCTGCAAAACAACCAATTAGGTGCATCGACAGAAACTCTCCCCTGAGCTAATGGGTAAGCGGTGGCAAGATTTCCAAGAAATGTGAAAAAGTATGAAAAAAAGAAAAAAAAAGTAAATAAAAGTGTTTGGGAATTTGTCATCAGGCAAATTGGAGAACAAGAGAAGCTAGTGGAGATCAAGGTACTTGCACCGTTGGTTAAGCACATATGCCATGAAGAAAGCTGCGCCGCTCAGCCGTACCCTTAGGCCACTCAGTGGACCCTGGCAGAATTGACCTATAATTAGAGGCCCAAAGCTCTCATTCAAAGAATCACTACATACACTGACATCACAGAACACTACAATTTACATATTAAGTCCGAATTTTAGAGTAGTTTAGCAACAAAGAGGAGGCTAGAGAAGGAGCCAAGAGTGATCGAGGAAGCACGGCGATCGTTGTCATGACAGCGTGAGAACGTGTCATGGTGAGCGTACATCCCCTTGCCTATGAGATTTTCTCTTGTAAGATTGGTTTCTAATCCTCTTGTTGTTGGGATTTTGATGAATATTATAGCATGATTGTATCCATATACTTTTGCATGAATGAATCTATTAATTTCTCTGATTTACATGAATTGATTTTACGCTTAATGCTCGTTTTAGTTTAGCTACCTAAAACTTGATCTAAAATTGAATTGTTGTGAGTGAGAATTGCATCTTGAAGTTGAAACTAAAACAATTCATCTAATAAACCTAATTGCTAGAAATAGAGTTAGGGCTATTAGTCGTTTTAACATCTGAATTAACGTTAGTTGCTTTGTTAGTTTGTGCAAGAGATTGACAAAATAGCAAAGGGACTGAGTGATATTTTCATGCTTGAAAGAGATGAACAAGATAAGAACTGGTGGCGAGAAATCAAAGGCATGATAATTCATATGTATTGAGTGAATGGATATATGAAACTGTAATATGATTCAAGTCCCAACAAGCGTCCTAATCTACCTCTAATTTGTTGTCATTTTATTTTTCATGTCTTTTCTTTCCTTTAGTCAAAACTCAGATTACCAATCACTCACTTTATTGTTTAATTAACAAATTCAAGAATGACTTTATGCAACTCCCTGTGGATACGACTATAGCCAACTATTGTAACATCCCACTTTTTCTTAGGAAAGATTTCATGGGGAAAATACCCATATAAGCCCTTATATGGGTTTACAGGGTAGAAACCTGAACCCTTAGGACAAAAGTGTCTGTAGAAGTTTTTCTGTTTAGTTTCTGGAAATTCTGATGACACTCAAATAATTCCTTATGGCCCTTAGGATTTGATGGTAAGTCCAGACTGTTGGAAAAACGGAGTTCCGCTCAGTTTCGGATGATTCTGCAGACACTAGAATAACCCTATTTGGCCCCGTTTAGCCAGTAGAACTGAGCAGAGGGCCTCAAGTCTCTGGAAATCATACCTTATGGAGGGAAACATTTTAAAATGCCTTAGAGTAGCCCAAAACCTCATTAGGAAAAATGGGCGAGAACGGGCGATCGTGGGAACGCCAGCTGAACGGTCTTGTTCGGACACCGGCGAGAGATAAGGGGTCAAAGGTATCTGTGAAAAATACTCCTTTGGAGAAAAATTCACAAATGCCTTAAAGCAATAATATTCCCATGTAGGGGGAAATTAGAGGATCGCGACGGTATAAGCGGAATATTTTTCCGATGACCGTGCGCGATACACTGGCATTGCGAGCGATTAAACACGAGCGAAACGGGACCGGGAGGCAGTCAAAGATGGCAACCAGCACGTGAGAAATCTGGTTCCAAGGGAAATCAATAAAAAAAAACTCAATCACTATTCATTAATGTGACAATTGCATTATCTTTGAAATTAATTAATTTTAAAGAAAATAGAAAATGGCAAAATTGTAAATATGCATAGGGGTAAAAAGGTAATTTTTAGGGGCATGATTTTGGCTATAAATAGCCACCCCATATGCAGAAATTTTCAAGAGAAAATTCTCTCTGGAACTAGAGGAAACTCTGCCCGTGTGCGCCGCGGTTACCCTGTAGAAACTTCGCCGGAAGCTTGGATCATACTCAAGGCTTGGAGGACGACTCACCCACCTCTCCCTCAAGAAGTGGGTAACTCTAATTTACTCACCTCCTTGGTGGTTGTTATGTGTTTATGTGTTTGTTTGCTTATGTTTATGTGTGATTATGTATGCTAGAACTCTGGCTAGAATTTGATGATGATTTGAAGGGTCCTGTGACCTGGACTAGTTAGTTTTATGAAGGTTGGAATATATGTAAAAACCTCAAGAAGTGTCCATGAGAAAAGAGGAAAACAAAGCAATCTGTTTCAGTTTTGCCCAGGTACCGCTGAGCGGCCTCATGAACCATTGAGCGGAAGCATGAACTGCTGAGCGGAACTTGGGAACCGCTGAGCGAAGTCAACTGAATATGCTTTTGAAAAACATGAACTCAGGGCGCTGAGCGGCCATAGGTCCCACCGAGCGGCCTGAAGGTCACGTGGACTTGGGATGGAAAATACTTTTGAAAACCGGGCCTCAGACCGCTGAGCGGTCCAAGGTGAACCGCTGAGCGAACTGAGGGCTCAGACCGCTGAGCGTACCAAGGGTTCCGCTGAGCAGTCTGAGACTTGAAGTTCTCATGGAGGCTGTCTTGAGGCGCATAGTCCAACAAGCTATGATTTAAGTGATATGTATGATCAAAGTGTATGAACTATGTGATGTAAAAGGTAGGACTCCATGCATTATAGTTATTTGAGGTAATATGTTAGCATTACGTGCATCATGTTAAGGTACTTTTAGAGGACTAGAATTTAATCAAGTAATGAGTAAAGATTATAATTGAATTGAACTGTAGGGAACAAGTCATGCCCTGATATGTGAAAAGAAAAGAGAAAGAAAAGATGATGATATGATGAACTACCTTCCTGTCGGTAGGCGGCTGGCAGGAGGGGTCACTTCCCTGTCGGTAAGTGGCTAGCAGGGAAAGGGACGAGGATTATTGCTGTCAGTAGATTCAATTTCTTGTCGTTAGGTGGCTGGCAGGAAAGGGGAATCAATGATGTCCTACCTTCCTATCGGTAGGTGGCTGGCAGGAGGGGTCACTTCCCTGTCGGTAGGTGGCTGGCAGGGAAGGGGACGATGATTGTTGCTATCAGTAGGTGGCTGGTAGCGGGTTCACTTTCTTGTCGGTAGGTGGCTTGCAGGAAAGATGAATCAAACAAGAAAAAGAATAATGAAAGTATGAAAGTACTAAGGTATGTGATATGTGCATGAATGTATGAATGTGACGTATGAATATATGAAAGTGTATGTACGTCTATGTAAGTATGTAAGTACCGTCAAGAGAATGCTCAACACGGCTATGTATATATATGCGAAGGAAATTAACAAGCACGAGAACTTAGATAAGAAAGATTAGTTCCCCTATCACCTAGTAATGTAGATAAAGTCGTTCAGGACTTTAGGCCAGATAATAATCAGTAGGAATGTTAGTATGCATGTTCACCTAGAAACCCCTGAGCGGCAGAATCATAATTGAGTAGAAAATAAAGAATGATCCCCCAAGGTTACCCACTGAGGACTCAAGGTTCTCACCCCCCCTCCTTTATGGTTCTAGGCTAGCACGACGTGTACGCCGAAACGGAGCAAGTATCGGATGACAAGCAGAGTCGTGGACGTCAAAGGATTCCGAGGAAGCAACGGACAATGACTTATGCTTTATGTTTTGGATTAGCTCAAGGGATTAGATGTTCCCTTAGTACATATGCAAATTAAATGTATTATGACTAGTATACTTGATGATGTAATTATGTATTATTATTTGGATGTGTAACTGTATTATGGACCGAATACTTGTATGTTTATATACTTCTTGACACACACCAAAAAGTTGTTAATTTCAGTGCGCAATCAAATAATAATTTATAAAACTAAATCAACCCCAAAAACGTAGTAAAGGGGGCTAACCTAGGTCGTCTCTCAAGGAAGCGATTAGAACCAATTAAAATTACAATTAAAAAGGGGGGTTTGGATTGATGAATAATAATAAAAAGAAAGCAAAATAAAAGTAAGTTAACAATGAAAAAAAAACCAATATCCTGCATATGGTTTTTCTAGATCAAGGATTAATTGTCATTGGTTCCTAATTAATTATTCATAAGGGGATGTTGTTTATTAGTTGAAATCTCTAACTAATATGCAATTCACTCAAGAGACTACGATCGTCAATCCCCTAAGCGTTTATTAATATAGGAATTAAAACTAAGATCTCAGCATTTAAAACCTATATCAATTATGTTCCAATTGCACAACCTAATTAAATCTAATTAGTTCCCCAAAAAGTTTCCAAATCCTTAATCAATAAATCCTACAATCGTCAAGATCTATTAACCTAGAATTAACCCTAACCAATAACATGCAATCGCTATATTATTAATCACAGGAAGAACAAATCATGAATAAACATTAAGCACAAGACCCCGAATTAATCCTAATCTAGAGTTATCGCATGCAGGATATTAAGAAACTACTCCTCCATGGATGGAGGATAAAGGCTAATAAATAAAAACAAGAAGAGAGTATAAAATAATGGAAAATTGAATTAACAAAACCTGAAAACAATAACGGAAGGAATTCGCAAATAATTGGGAGCTTGCGTTGTCAGTGCGAGCGCTCCAACAATCCTTGAATAACTAAGCACTACTAACATAAACCTAAAGTGCATAAAATAAAAGGAAAAGTGCAGAAAATAAAAGTGGAGGCTGAGTATGAAGTTCTCTCCCGGTTGTTGAGAGAGGATATCTATTTGTAGAGGATTGACCTAAAGTGGGAGTAAATCCCGCACTTTTAGCACAGCAGTCAGTAAAATCGCGATAACTTTGGCTACAGATATTGGATTGAGGTGATTCAAATCTCCAATTAAAACTAAGAGATAATTCAATCTCCATCGTGGCGCAAAATCCGTCGCAAAGTCAGCGTTAAAAATCCTCAGCAAATATTTGACCAAATCTTTTTGAATTTGAATTTAATCTTGCATTTATTGTTCACAATCTTCTCTTCAAATCTCTTCTTTAAAATTTATATCTTATCAACTCTCCTTCAAATCTTCAATGATCCTCTTTACAATTTATTTTCTGTAATAAAAATAGAAAACTAAAAAAGAACAAAAGAAATCTACACATTAAATTCTAAGATAAAGTAGTGCTTAAAATTGCATTTTTCTAAATTTCTCACAAAAGAGGATAATGTGCAAAACATATTAATTAAGCATTAAAACCACACATTTTTAGTATGCAATGTTCAATTATAGAATGATAAAATAGGGTACAAAATCCACCTATCACTTCTCTAGTAAGATCTCCAGTACTGCTACTCTGTAGTTAATTATCGCTTAAGTCCATTGGGACTCTATCGCTTGTATCTCTATATGCTTTCTCGAACATGCATGGCTCCTAGTTTCTGAAAGAAAGGGAAAAGAATGATTTTTGAAATGGTCCATATTTTCAAGTAAGAAATATTTGCCAAGTTAAAAATAGGGGCTAAAAGTAACCCAACCAAAGCAGAAAACAACCTAGTGAACATTGTTTACTACGTACGGGTAAACAGTTAGCTAGGGTGTTTCAACTATACTGCAGTTGAATTCCTTGAGGATTTGAAAGCTGTAAAGGAGGATATATAAAACGTCGAGAGTGTTAAAAAGCTTTCAACATGTGACAATTTATTTTGTGTTCGATAATGTTTATTCATTTAGTTTATAATGTTTATTTAGCAAGCGAATAAAATTGAGAAGCATCACGAGCATCTTGCTCTCCAGACCTTTCCATTTGAACCTACAAAAAATAATATATATCTTCATATTCTCCTTTAATTATTATTCATGGAAAAACAAATGGATTCAATCACTTAAATTACCTGCATCAAGGTTCCTTGCTGCTGCAAGGGCAAAGAAACTGAACACTCAAAGAAAGAGGACCACACAAATAGGGGTGGGAACAGGCCAGGCCAGCCTGTTTAATCACAAATGTTCATTTGTGCTTACTTTACCATTAGTGAGACTTGAACCCAAGACCTTTGCCATTCACAATGGTTCTTTATCCACTAGACTAACATTACTTTTTGCAATATTTTATACAATCATATTTATTAATATAATTTTATTATTTAATTTTTCTTTTTAAAGAAACCTTAATCTAAAGAGTCCCTAGGACTCTCCCACACTCACACTCTCATCTCATCTGAATAATGTGAGAGAGCTTTGTTTTTTGTTGGTAAAATATGCAACACCCTAGCTAGTTGGCCTATGCTTAAGTCATAGGTTTCCCTGGCTAGGTGGTTGAATGCTGGTGCTGCGAACTACTACTGTTCTAGATTACGAACTGAAATTAGGGTTACGAAAAATACGGGCCAATTTGAAATTTCTTTGCAAGTACGGGTGTTAAGAAAATAATGAGCCATGCGAATAACATAACGTATAACGGCATAACTAAAAGATAAGAGAGTGCGAGTACATACCTGTAGCGTGGAGCTTTATCGGTAGAAAGTACACATAGGGGCCCGAATGTACATAACACACCATTATATTACAATACATAGGTTTACACAATCAGATAGTCATACACATCAGTCTGCATAAAATACAAACATGCTATTTACAATAAAACTACGTACATGAGCGGTACTGCTCGCTTCGTGTACGGTATAGGTCCTATCCCTACTCTCTGGTCCTGCAGTCTGCCACCTACTCGGAGTCTCCTAGGCGCTCCAGGGGCTCCTCCTCCTCCTCGCTACTCAGGTCCGTCACTGCAGAAAAATCGCGTGGGACGAAGCCGCGTGGCTGAGCTGAGAGTACCCTCTTTCTGGCAGTGGTCCTGCGGCCTCGGGCTCGGACAGTCAGAGTAGATGCACTGGGGTCCGTGACTGGCGTCGGGGCTGGTGTGGGGGTCGGCTCTGGCTCCGATGAAGGCATCTCCTCATCACCATTAAGGCAAATCGGGTCTCGGCTGCTGCTCCCTGGACGCTCATCAATCCAGATCGAGTTCATCGGTGATGTCCCTGGGGCTCCGAGTCTCTGTCGAGGAGAATGATCAGGCTCGTCCGGTAGACGCGCAGGTGCAAAGGTGCTCGTCTCGAGAAGAATGTCCGTACGGTAGTTGCGCATGCGGGTACGGGTGAATAACCATACGTCCTTTGCTGGTGGAGATGTCATGGCTGCAAGCTAGATCCATAACCGAGTGGGGGTGAGAACCCTTGGTCCTTAGTAGGTTTCCGTGGCTATTAAGGGTTCATTTACTCGGGTATCCTCCAGGCCATTCAGGGTTTCTAAGTGATCATACATACTACAAACCCTACTGGTTATTATCTTTTGCTAAGACCCTGAACAGCTTTATCTAAGTTAGCTAGGTGACTGGGGAACTAGTCTTTCTTACTAAGTTCACGGGCTTGTTGACCTTACATTTGGGTTACAATTATACTAATCATCTCGGGTCGTTCCTGAAACACCCTAGCTAACTGTTTACCCGTACGTAGTAAACAATGCTCACTAGGTTGTTTTCTACCTAGTGGGGATACTTATAGCCCATTATTAATTTCTAGAAAATACTGGTTTAGGAAAATAAGGACCGATTTTAAATTTTTCATTTGCATCGATTATTTAATAAAATAGAGCCATGCGTCAGAAAGAACAATGATAACAAGCGGTAAAGCCCTTAGGCGTAGCGAATAACAATCAAGTAATAGTAAAGCATAACTGTACATTCATTGTGGTCCATCACACCAGTCACATTCAAATAATAATACATAACTACATCATCAAGTATACAAGCAATAATACATTTTCATATGGCTAAGGGAACATCTAATCCCTTGAGCTAATCCAAAATATAAAGCAGCAATTATTGTCCGTTGCGTCCTCAGAATCTGCTGACGTCCACAACTTGTTCTGTCTTCCGATACCTGCTCTGTCTCGGTGTACCTATCATGCTATCCTGGAACCATAAAGGAGTGAGGGTGAGAACCTTGGGTCCTCAGTGGGTAACCTTGGGGATCGTTCTTTATTTTCTACTCAATTATGATTCCGCCGCTCAGGTGTAATGTAACAACCCAAATTTTCCCTTATGGAGATTTCGCTCAAGTCTTAATTCCGCTTAATTAAAAGCACATTAGAGGCGATTATTTAGACCGGAAAAATTATTTAGAAAATTTATCTCTTTCAAATGCCAGTCAAATAATTGTTTCTTGATCTCGCGGAGTGCCGCAAGGTCTGTGCTAAAATTTGCCGAAAGCCGGGATTTCGGTAGGTACCTATGGTATCTGTGAAAATTACCCTCTGAGCAATAAATTCACGAATACCTTAACCTGACATACCACTATGATCAGGGAAATTAGTAGGTCGCGGATATGTGTCCGGAATACTTTTAGGATATTCCTACACGAGCGACTAATGATCAAACGTGATCGAAACTGATCAGAAAACCTTAATAGTTATCCATATGCTAAGATATTTTCTAAAATAATAATAATAATAATAATAATAATAATAATAATATNAACAGAGGGATGTATATGTATAATAGTAATTATAATAATATAATGATAATAATAATGATAGTAATATAATACAATAATATATAAAACAAAATATCAAGCACAGTAGCAAGGGGAGGTTGCCTTTATAGGCAAGCCAACCGAAGCTTGCTGCTTCATTTCCTTCTCTATTTTGTTCTGTTTCGGTTCTGTTCATGCACATCGCGGAAGCGCTGCCAGACTTTGGAAAAAATAGGATGAATATGCCTACGCGAAGAGGATATTTTTCTCTTCACTTCTACCGATCCCGAATTTTATTTTAAGGTGGGTAACCCTAAGCCCACTGCCTATGTGGATATATATATATGTGATTTTATATGTGTATATTTGTGCATCCAATTTAGAAAACATTATGTGAAAAATATAAAGATTAAGTTGTGAAAATTATTTTGAGTACTTTTGATGTTAGAAAAACTTAATTGTACTAGTTGGAACATATGGAATTGACAATTGAAGTTACGGTGCAATCAGGAGGAATTCATCAGATTGAATTCCTCATTCATCAGATTGAAATCCTCAGAAGGAATTCATTCGAATGCGTCATCAGATTGAAATCCCCAGAAGGAATTCATTCGAATGCGTCATCAGATTGAAATCCTCAGAAGGAATTCATTCGAATGAGTCATCAGATTGAAATCCCCAGAAGGAATTCATGCGTCATCAGATTGAAATCCTCGGAAGGAATTCATTCGAATGAATCCCTCAGTCATCAGATTGAAACCCTCAGAAGGAATTCATTCGAATGCGTCATCAGATTGAAATCCTCAGGAGGAATTCAATAGATTGAATTCCTCATTCATCAGATTGAATTCCTCAGGAGGAATTCATCAGATTGAATTCCTCAGTCATTCGAATTACTGCTGAAGAACTTGAAATTTTAGCTTTTCTACATGTTCCAACAAGCACTAAAACCCTAAGGATTGAGTAGGGAAGTAACCATGAACTTATGTTACTTATGAAAGCATGCATCATGAGGAAAGGGTCGTCATAGGAGTTAGGACGACCCTAGATCACTAGAGGTAATCACGTAATCTTAAAGGTGCATAATTGAATCCTAGGAAATAAAGAAGAGAACTAAGGCCCCAATCACCAAGGATTCGGCCGGCCTTAGTTAGAGTCAATAGTTATATGACTAGGAAGATCCCATTCTCTTGGCACGTCTTATAGACACGCCCCTCACCAAATCTACATGCTGGATTGGTAAGAACAACGCAGGTAGAGAGACCTGAATATGAAAGAAAAGAGAGCAGGCAAAGGCCTGAAAGTAAAGAGAACAGGCAAAGGCCTGAAAGAAAGAACAGGAATAGTCCTGTAAGAAAGAAAGGGGGACCCCAAAAGTAAAGAACTAAGACTAAAGTAAAGAGAAACGAGTCCACGCCTGATCGCGCCAAAGGGCCGGTCCCTCGCCATCCCGGTAAGGGGGGTGGTGGTACTTATCATGATGATGAATTACCTCCTATGAGCTTAACGTGGTTAGCTACCACTCCGGTTAGAGCGCTGCCGGGTCATCATGATAGGGAATAGAAGGAGGTTGTAACCGAAGGCCACGGTTACATGGGTGAAAGGACTAAGAAGAAGGACGCTAACCCGGGTAAGCCGGTATGCGTAAGAGATTCCCAGATTTCCCCCATGCACTATGTATTTATATGTATGAGCAACGGCATGAATGTATGTATGTATGTATGCCAGTATGTATGCAAGTATGTATGTATGAGTATAGATATGGTTATGCATTAGTATGTATGGATATATGGTTATGCATTATGTAGCGTCAAGGGAACTACCCAAGACGACTATTATGTCTTTAGTAGTAACGACATGTTAATGAGCACGAAGCCTAAGTAATGACAAGATTAGTATCCAATCACCTAGTAAAGTAGATAAAGCCATTCAGGACCTAGACAAAGACAATAACCAGTAGGATTTTAGTATGCATGACACATAGAGATCTCCTGGGTGGCCTGGAAGATAACGGAGTAATGAACGATAGATACCGCAAGGAACTCCCACTGAGAACCTACCGTTCTCACCCCCACTCCTTATGGGTCCAGGTATGCAAAGCGAAGGGATCGACGATCGACCGCAACAGGACAGTTTCCGGCCGAAGCCAAGTGAAGACGTCAGCAGTAGATTGATAGATATTGTGTACTAGGATCTATGACTATTGTTAATTGTTTGTATCATTATTTATTAAGAAGCAATGTTAAATTATATGTTGGACCTTAAATTTTACTTATACGTATATGTATATTTCTCCAGCTTCTCACTACCTCAACTGACAGGTTCTTTAGCCCTTGTATCTATATATATGTTTCCTTGTTCAAGCATGGCTCCTAATTTGCAAATTGATACAGTAATGGAACAATTTTTAAAACGGTCCATATTTTCCAGTAAGAAATATTTGCAAAGCTAAAAGTAGGGGCTAAAAGTAATCCCAACCAAAGTAGAAAACAACCTAGTGAGCATTGTTTACTACGTACGGGTAAACAGTTAGCTAGGGGTGTTTTATTTGGTATCAGAGCAGTTTGGTCTAATGGAGCCTGAGGACTGAGCTTATCTGCACTTCTGAGCATGTCTCATTTTCAGCTTGCACGGTGTTTAAGTATAGCACCCTTGAGCATCAGGTCCAAGTGCATAAATCAGTGGGACTGAAACACTAATCTGCTCTTGCTCTTGTGCCTATTCTGAATAAGTTCGCCATGCACTAAGCCTCGTCTTTTAAGATAAGGAGTAGTGTGGCATAATGCACTCTATAGCTTTGCTTTCATTCAACTGTTGCGTTTTTCCGGAACATAGAGCCTAGCTAACTCTGTGTCTTGTTAAATGTATTCAGGGCTTGATAGCTAGTGTAGAGTGAACTCTGTAAATCTTATTCTTGAGGAACTTGGCCTTCTGCTAAGTGTCTCCATGCTATTAGACCGTTACTCATTGGAAGAGAACGGATCGTTCGGAAAGTGAACCCCTAACCATGGGAAGCCTTTTGTTCATCCTCTCAATTAAAGTACTCCCACGTACATGCATTCATCCATCCAGCAAGACTTTCTTTAGAAAATCCTTTATTCCTATCCTCGGTAAAACACTCCCCTATGCCTATACGTTCACTTCAGCAAAGGATCCTTTGGAAAAAGGCCTGAACCTTTACACCGTTTCACATTCGTGCTCTTGCCAATCTTTGACTTTCCCTATGGAAGATTTTCGGGTTAAGGTTGAACGCTCCGTTCCTTTGAAGGAATAGAATCTGAGATAGTTCTCTCTCCTCATTCCGTTGCATGTTTTAAGAGTCATGTCATCCCGTTTTCAATAGAACCTAGTTGACCCCGTCAACCTATTCTAATTGAGTAAGATCACGATTCTTCTATTTCGGCGCCTCGAGCAGATCAAGCCTTCGCTTTCCAAAATTCGAACCATGATGCAAGATGTACCCTTGCATTTGATAAGGAAATTAGACTTAATAGATTAAAAAATAATAATAATAATAATAATTAATTAATTACCTTTACGCAGCATAAAAAATTTAAAAAGATATTCCTTAAGAACCCAATGGGATTCCCGAATAACTAAGAGATCTTTAAAAAGCACCTGGTTAGTTGAGGTATCCTAATAAGATTGGTTAGGAGAATGGTGTAGTCAAGACGAGTGTACCGTTTAAATATAGAACAGTAGTTAGGGAGAAAATGGAATAGAGACCCTAACTAGTTTAAGGAAGATCACAACAGATAGCGGATTCCACATAGTAAAAGCAAGCAACAACCCCTAGGAAACCTAAAATTCGAATAGATTACCTAGACTAAGTTTCGTTAATCCGAAGAAGTAGGAAGTGGCATAGAGGTCAGACAAAGCTTGGCAATGAACTATAAGCATAAAGATAGGTAGAGCCCTGACAGAGAGGAGACTGGTAGAAATCTTATAGGTTTAGTATGCCCTTACCTTTGCCATAAGTTTAAATTCCCCCAAATAAATAAGTAATTCCCTTTTTGACATGTCCTTCGAAAATGGGATCCCTAACCAAATTCCTTACCCCATAAATCCCATAGGATGGAAATGATGAAAGAATGATGGTTAGAGTCGTCCGGAGGAAGGGTTAATACAGTGGAAGATGTTTCTGATGCAAGGAGGTGATCTGGTAAGACTAGTTAGAGGAGCTTCAAGGGAGTAATGGAAGGATTTCGAGGAATAACCATACCATAGTAAGGAGAGAACCCTCGGTACTTAAGGGTTATAAAGACCCGTTTGCCCTAGTTTGATTAATTAGGAGGATCAGGAGTAAGATGGAAGCTAGAGGAACCTTGGAAACCGTAGGAGGAAATCAAATCTAAAAGATATGAAAGAAAATAAATAATAATGGGCACGTGGACACTTTAATAAACCTTGCGTCTGGACTAACCTAGTACATAGAGAAAACTAGAAATCATAAGATGACCCTTAGGATTAGCAATCCATTAGAGAAGTTATGGAACCACGACAAAATGAGCACGTGATTCAGGGAGTTGTAACCAATTTTCAAGAAGATTCCATGCGCTGAAGCCTAGAAGATCTGCTTCACCACTAAGGAAATTGAAGAGCGCAGCGGAAGTGTGGTGGAACACAGTTGAATCCTTCCTAGAGTAAGTAGAGTTGCCCCTGCCTGGAGTCAATTCAAGACCTCTATACTTCTCGAGGAACCCCAAGACCCAAAGTGAAGCGGAGTCTAGGGGCTACACCAAGGAGACACGTCAGTTGGGGAATACACAACCCGATTGAAGAACTTAGCAGACGCATTGGGACACACGTGGAGAGCTGGGGAACTCATGGAGACAGGAAGGGTAAAGGGAAGATGGTCGTACCAGGAGGGCGACGGGAAAGAATCGCTATAGGGAACGCAACGACTTCTCTAAAACTGCCACTATAACCTTAATCGAAGAATGGAAGATAAGGTGAGAAAAACTTACCTTGGATTGTTTTAAAGGTATGACTTTTCGCTACCTCTAAATTTCGAGGATGAAATTTCTGTAAGGGGGGTGGAATGTAACAACCCAAATTTTCCCTTATGGAGATTTCGCTCAAGTCTTAATTCCGCTTAATTAAAAGCACATTAGAGGCGATTATTTAGACCGGAAAAATTATTTAGAAAATTTATCTCTTTCAAATGCCAGTCATTTGATCTCGCGGAGTGCCGCAAGGTGTGTGCTAAATTTTTCCAAAAGCCGGGATTTCGGTAGGTACCTATGGTATCTGTGAAAATTACCCTCCGGGCAATAAATTCACGAATACCTTAACCTGACATACCACTATGATCAGGGAAATTAGTAGGTCGCGAATATGTGTCCGGAATACTTTTAGGATATTCCTACACGAGCGACTAATGATCAAACGTGATCGAAACTGATCAGAAAACCTTAATAGTTATCCATATGCTAAGATATTTTCTAAAATAATAATAATAATAATAATAATAATAATAATAATATATAATAGTAACAGTGGCCGAATGGCCACTACTGTTACAAGAAACATATATATGTATATAATAATATAATATAATATAATAATAATATATATATTATTAACAGTGGCCGAATGGCTATTGCAGGCATATATACGTGTATATATATATATTGTAATATATATAACATATAATATATATAATATAATAAAATATAATAATAATAATGTAATGTAAAATGAAATAGGGGAGGGGAATATAATGGAAATAGAGGGATGTATATGTATAATAGTAATTATAATAATATAATGATAATGATAATAATAATGATAGTAATATAATACAATAATATATAAAACAAAATATCAAGCACAGTAGCAAGGGGAGGCTGCCTTTATAGGCAAGCCAACCGAAGCTTGCTGCTTCATTTTCTTCTCTATTTTGTTCTGTTTCGGTTCTGTTCATGCACATCGCGGAAGCGCTGCCAGACTTTGGAAAAAATAGGATGAATATGCCTACGCGAAGAGGATATTTTTCTCTTCTCTTCTACCGATCCCGGATTTTATTTTGAGGTGGGTAACCCTAAGCCCACTACCTATGTGGATATATATGTGATTTTATATGTGTATATTTGTGCATCCAATTTAGAAAACATTATGTGAAAAATATAAAGATTAAGTTGTGAAAATGATTTTGAGTAGTTTTGATGTTAGAAAAACTTAATTGTACTAGTTGGAACATATGGAATTGACAATTGAAGTTATAGTGCAATCAGGAGGAATTCATCAGATTGAATTCCTCATTCATCAGATTGAAATCCTCAGAAGGAATTCATTCGAATGCGTCATCAGATTGAAATCCTCGGAAGGAATTCATTCGAATGAATCCCTTAGTCATCAGATTGAAACCCTTAGAAGGAATTCATTCGAATGCGTCATCAGATTGAAATCCTCAGGAGGAATTCAACAGATTGAATTCCTCATTCATCAGATTGAATTCCCAGGAGGAATTCATCAGATTGAATTCCTCAGTCATTCGAATGACTGCTGAAGAACTTGAAATTTTAGCTTTTCTACATGTTCCAACAAGCACTAAAACCCTAAGGATTGAGTAGGGAAGTAACCATGAACTTATGTTACTTATGAAAGCATGCATCATGAGGAAAGGGCCGTCATAGGAGTTAGGACGACCCTAGATCACTAGAGGTAATCACGTAATCTTAAAGGTGCATAGTTGAATCCTAGGAAATAAAGAAGAGAACTAAGGCCCCAATCACCAAGGATTCGGCCGACCTTAGTTAGAGTCAATAGTTATATGACTAGGAAGATCCCATTCTCTTGGCACGTCTTACAGACACGCCCCTCACCAATTCTACATGCTGGATTGGTAAGAACAACGCAGGTAGAGAGACCTGAATATGAAAGAAAAG
>QANU01054748.1:30046-42703 GCA_003254905.1 Nissolia schottii
TGCCGGGTCATCATGATAGGGAATAGAAGGAGGTTGTAACCGAAGGCCACGGTTACATGGGTGAAAGGACTAAGAAGAAGGATGCTAACCCGGGTAAGCCGGTATGCGTAAGAGATTCCCAGATTTCCCCCATGCACTATGTATTTATATGTATGAGCAATGGCATGAATGTATGTATGTATGTATGCCAGTATGTATGCAAGTATGTATGTATGAGTATAGATATGGTTATGCATTAGTATGTATGGATATATGGTTATGCATTATGTAGCGTCAAGGGAACGACCCAAGACGACTATTATGTCTTTAGTAGTAACGACATGTTAATGAGCACGAAGCCTAAGTAATGACAAGATTAGTATCCAATCACCTAGTAAAGTAGATAAAGCCATTCAGGAACTAGACAAAGACAATAACCAGTAGGATTTTAGTATGCATGACACATAGAGATCTCCTGGGTGGCCTGGAAGATAACGGAGTAATGAACAATAGATATTGCGAGGAACTCCCACTGAGAACCTACCGTTCTCACCCCCACTCCTTACTTATGGGTCCAGGTATGCAAAGCGAAGGGATCGACGATCGACCGCAACAGGACAGTTCCCGGCCGAAGCCAAGTGAAGACGTCAGCAATAGATTGATAGATATTGTGTACTAGGATCTATGACTATTGTTAATTGTTTGTATTATTATTTATTAATAAGCAATGTGTAATTATATGTTGGACCTTAAATTTTGCTTATACGTATATGTATATTTCTCCAGCTTGTCACTACCTCAACTGATAGGTTCTTTAGCCCTTGTATCTATATATATGTTTCCTTGTTCACGCATGGCTCCTAATTTGCAAATTGATACAGTAATGGAACAATTTTTAAAACGGTCCATATTTTCCAGTAAGAAATATTTGCAAAGCTAAAAGTAAGGGCTAAAAGTAATCCCAACCAAAGTAGAAAACAACCTAGTGAGCATTGTTTACTACGTACGGGTAAACAGTTAGCTAGGGGTGTTTCAGTTTCTAAGTGAACATGCATACTAACATTCCTACTGATTAGGATCTGGCCTAAAGTCCTGAACAGCTTTATCTAAATTACTAGGTGATAGGGGGGAACTAATCTTTCTTATCTAAGTTCTCGTGCTTGTTACTTTCCTTCGCTTATACATACATAGCCGTCTCGAACGTTCTCTTGACGGTACTTGCATCATATTTAATTATCTTCCTCATATTTATTTATCTTCTTACTTATTCACTTAGCTTCTTACTTATTCATAATTCCATACATACATTTTCACATACCTTACATACATACATACATTCAAGCAGACATCACATACTATATTTCTTTCTTTCTTTCTTTCTTTTATACTTTACTCTTCCTTTACTTTCCTTTTTCTTTACTTTCCTCTTTCTTTCATACTTTCAGATTCTTTTCTTTATTTGATTCATCTTTCCTGCAAGCCACCTACTTACAGGAAAGTGAATCAGTTGCCAGCCACCTACCGACAACAACATAATACATCATTGATTTCCCTTTCTTGCCAGCCACCTGCCGACAAGAAAGTAAATCCGTTGCCAGCCACCTACTGACAACAATCATCAGCATAATCATAATCGATTCATCTCTGTGAATCCGTTGCTAGCCACTTACCGACAACAATCATCGTCCCCTTCCCTGCCATCCACCTGCAGACAGGAAAGTGACCCCGCATCCTGCCAGCTACCTACCGACAGGAGGGTTGTGCATCATTGATTCCCCTTCCTTGCCAGCCACCTACCAACAAGAAAGTGAATCCGTTGCCAGCCACCTACTGACAACAATCATCGTCCCCTTCCCTGCCATCAACCTGCCGACAGGGAAGTGACCCCACATCCCGCCAGCTACCTACCGACAGGAAGGTTGTGCTTCATAATCGATTCATCTCTCCTGCCAGCCACCTACCGACAGAAGAGTGAACCCGCTGCCAGCCACCTACCGACAGCAATCAGCATCATACTTTTCTTTCTCTTTCTCTTATTCTTTCAGCATATCATATTTTCTTTCTTTCTCATAGCATTTCATTATATTCTCATCTTATCTTTCTCATAACATTTCTTCTTTCTTCTCTTTTTCTGCACATAATATGACATGCCTTGTTCCCTAAGGTTCATTTCCATTATAATCTTTACTCATTACCTGATTAATTTCTAGTCCTCTGAATGTACCTTAACATGATGCATGGCATGCTAACATATTACTTTAAATAATCATAATGCATGGACATACTACATCACATAGTTCACATACTTCAGTCATATTCATCATTTAAATCATAACTTGTTGGATTATGTGCCTCAAGACAGCTTCCATAACAATTTCAGGTCTCAGACCGCTCAGCGGTACCCTAGGGCCGCTCAGCGGTAACNCTCCTTGAGGTTTGCACACATATTCCAACCATCAAAACCTATCTAATCCAGGTCACAAGACCCTTCAGAATCATCTTCCTAACCTAGCATGAGTTCTAGCATACATAATCATCCATAATCATAAGCAAACAAATACATAAACACATAACAACCACCAAGGAGGTGAGTAGACATAGTTACCTACCTTTGAGGGGCTGTTTCGGTGATGAAAGGATGGGGGAGAATAGTCCTCCAAGCCTTGAGCGTGATCCAAGCTTCCGGCAGAGTTTGTACAGGGTAACTGCGGCACACACGGGCAGACTTTCCCTTAGCTCCAGAGAGAATTCTCTCTTGAAAATTTCTGCATATGGGGGCCTATTTATAGCCAAAATTCTGCCCCCATAATTACCTTTTTACCCCTATGCATAATTACAATTTTGCCCTTTTTATTTTCTTTAATAATTAATTAATTCAAAAGATAATTAAGTAGTCAAATTAATGAATAGTAATTGAATTTTATATTATTTTCCTAGAAATCAGATTCAATCACGTGCTGGTTGCCATCTTTGACCGCCTCCCGGTCCCGTTTCGCTCATGTTTTATCGCTCGCAGTGCCGGTGCGTTGCGCACAGTCCTCCGAAAAATATTCCGCTTGTACCGTCGCGATCCTCTATTTTCCCCCTACCTAGGAATATTATTGGTTTAAGGAATTTGTGAATTTTTCTCCGGAGGAGTATTTTTCACAGATACCTTTGATCCGTTATTTCTCGCCGGTGTCTGAAACACTCTAGCTAACTGTTTACCCGTACGTAGTAAACAATGCTCACTAGGTTGTTGTCTACTTGGTCGGAATACCTTAGTCCATAGTTATCTTTCGAAAATAGTGGTTAAGAAAATAAGGACCAATTTTAAACTTTTCATTTTATATTGCATAATCACTAAAATAGAGTCATGCATCAGAATAAACAATATAACAAAGCGTACAACTGTAAGATAGTAAAACATCCAATACATATTCAGGTGGTCCATCAGACAAAGTCACATAACGGTATATACAGTAAGTAAGATATACATCACATGTACATAAACTGGAGTATTGAATACATCAGTCAGAATACATCACACCAAAATACAAGGACTACTGGAATGCTACTCAGTATGCCCTTGGCAAAAATGTAAACATCTATCTCTCTCTTAGCCGCTCATGGCTCAGCTGGCGGCTCGTCTGCATCCTCAAAGTAAGATTCATCTTCGGTACCTGAAGTCATAAAATAGTAGGGATGAGAACGGTAGGTTCTCAGTGGAATAACTTTAGTTCCTGAATCTCGTATCAGATTATGTCGGACTTCAGGCCGCCCAGAGATCTCTAAGTGAACATACATACTAAATATCCTACTATTTATTATCTGGCCTATCTGAACGGCTTTATCTACATTACTATGTGATATGGGAACTACTCTTGCTTACTACGTTCTCGTGATGATTAACATTTCGAGAATATACATAGCCGTCTCGAGCGTGCTCTTGACGGTACGGACATAACAGCATGAACCATACATCCAGAATAATCAGAATGCATAACAGAATACATTCAGAATACATTCAGTATAACCGAATCATCAGAGTATGCATAACAGAGCCATCAAAATAAATATAACAGAATCATCAGAATATGTCTAGCAGAGTCATCAGCATAACCATGATAGAATCATCGGAATAAACGTGCCTAACAGAATGTATATGTGCATAACAGAATATGACAGCATAAACCTGCATAACAGCATAACCTGCTTTGGAATATGTGTTATTCCCACCATAGTAATGTCCTTTGTTGACATTAGTATGACGGAATAACCTCGCACCCTCAGTGTAGGCCGACACTATCTAAACCTTCCTGCGGTGGGCTTCCACCTGCCGTGTACCCCCTCGGGACCCCTCGACAGTGGGCGAATATTGTACCCCCACCTAAGCTTGCCCCCTTTCGACAATGCAAAGGTGTGGTAACCGCACACCTCCAGGTATGCCATATCGACACCACCTGTGGCGGGCTTCCACATTCAGGATGCCTTGACCTCCTGAAGTGGGATCATAGTTAGCTCATGTGATCACGGCCTTTTCAGCATGTGGCATATAGCCTTTATCAGCATTGGGCATTTGCCCTTGTTTAGCATTGGGCATTGGCCCTTTTTCAGCATTTTAGCATTTCTGTACCTACAGAATGGCATACTTGTTCTCTATGGTTCATTTCAGAATCTTTACTTATCTCAGAGTTAATTCTAGTGCCTTTGAACTAGGTTTATCATGGATGCATGAAATGCTACAGATTTTACCACAGACTACACGTAATACGCATGTTCAGAGCATTTTCCTCACATACAACATGTACATTCATACAATTTAGTTATCGATCACAGATATGGTAATAAATACTGTACTATGAGCCTCAAGAGGGTTCCATAAGATTTTCTAGCCTCAAGCCGCTCAGCGAAAACTGATGTTTGCTCAGCGGTTTGAGCCTTTGCGCCCAGCGATAGAGGTCTTATCGCTCAGCGGTAATGACCTCATCGCTCAGCGACTGTCACCTTCCCGAATCTTCTCCACCGCCTTACAAAGAAAATATCTTTTCGAACTTTCCACGTGGGCTTCAGCTCGCTCAGCAGCGCCTGAGACTCCGCTCAGCGGCCCCTGTGCGAGACCTGAAAACTGAATTCACCATTTCTTCCATTTTCTCTCCTTGGCTTCCATGGAACCTGCTTGAGCTTTCACACATAATCCAAGCATAATAATCCTATCTAATCCAGGTCACAAGACCCTTCAGAATTATCTTCCTAAGTCCTGGCATCATTTCTAGCATATATGTTCATATAATCAAAATTCACATACATACACATACAAGCACATAACACTTATTCACCATCAAAGAGGTGAGGAACTAGAGGTACCCACTTCCTCAAGAGCTTGTTAATGCTAGAGAAAAGATGAAATCAAGCCTTGCTTGCTTGTTTGATGCTTCCTTGACCAAAAATGAAAACCTTTGCATAATTAGGAAAACCTAAGTTATGGAAGCTTGGCTTTGTACCAAGTGATGAAAAACTCACCAACTACTCTTGCTTGTCTTCTTGATGGATTTAAGAATGATTGATGATGATGAGAAGCAAAGAATGATAGTTAAGCTTTGATGGTTATGGAGCTTAGGTCTTGGAACCTTAGAAGAAGAAAATGAATAACTTTGGTGTATGTGGTGTGTGTGTGTTCGGGCAAGGGCTGACCGTGGGGGTCTTTAGTGGCCCTTGGTCATCCATAATTAATTCTATTTTCTCTCGGTGTGTTTTCGGTCATATTCGCTCCTTAACTATTTATGTACGGAAGTCCTAAAAATATTTTGGACATACCATTGTGACCTATTAATTTTCCATTTTAATATTTAAATCTTAGTTGGAATATTCTTGAATTTATTTTCATATGAATATATTTTACAGACTCCTGTGAGTCGTGATTAAATTACGATAAAACCCTAATTTCGATCCAAACGTCACGAGATCACAGAATTATTATTTTTAAGTAATATTACGGAAATAAAATTAATATTTAAATTTTATTTGATTTTTATCTCACCTTTTCCTTCGTATGATATTTTTAATTATTTATTATGTGACAGTTCAAATGAAGGGAAAAGTCGAGTTGTTACATTCCACCCCCCTTCGAAAAATTTCGTCCTTGAAATTGAAAGATAAAGATAGATCCATACCTCTCAGAATAACTCTGGATAAGCTCCCTTCATATCCGCTTCTAACTCCCATGTTTGCTCTTCTAGTTCCCCGTTCGCCCATTCCACTCGTACCATAGGAATCTCCTTGTTCCGTGCTAGCGAATCTTATGATCAATAATCCGTTGCGGCGTGAGCGGTAGAGATAAATCTTCTCTCAACTGTATATGCTCTTGTTGAAGCACATGATCGGGGGATGCATAGTACTTACGCAACTGAGAGACATGAAAGACATTGTGGATGTGGCTAGGTTCGGCGGAAGAGCTATCTAGTATGCTACCGGTCCAATACGATCTAGGATTTGGAACGATCCAATGAATCAGGGGTTCAACTTCCGAATCTTCAAAGACCTTCCAATACCCATCGCCGAAGTAACCTTTAGGAAGACATGATCTCCCTCTTGGAACTCAAGCAGTCTCCTCCAGTTATTTGCATATCTCTTCTGTCGTCTTTGCGCCGTGAGCACTCGTTTGGGCAACAACTTGATTAATTCTTCTGTCTCTCGAGTTTCCTCAGGGCCTAGACAGCGATACTGACTGCTGTCATTCCAGCACAATGGCAACTGACACTTCCTGCCATACAATGCTTCGAACGGAGCTATACCAATGCTAGCTTGATAGCTGTTATTGTAGGCAAACTCCACGAACGACAATATTTCCTCCTAGTTTCCTGGCGTGTGTAGCGCACAAGCTCGTAGCATATCTTCCAAGGTCTGAATAGTACGCTCGGACTGACCATCAGACTGAGGGTGATATGCAGAACTCAAGTGCAACTGCGACCCATATGCTTTCTGAAAAGCAGTCCAGAATCTGGAAGTAAACCTGGGATCCCTGTCTGAAATGATAGAAGATGGTACTCCATGCAACCTTGTGGAACTAGGTTTCCCTAGTTATTCCAATTGTTTAATACAATATGTTTTGATGATGACAAATACAATATGTTCTAATTGTCTATGCTTATTGTATATGCTTATATTTGTAGAACTAGGTTCCCTAGTTGTTCTAGATCTTGATGATGACAAATAGAACATAACAAATAGATGATGAAAATTAGAATGCAAAAGGATGTTATATGCTAAATAGAATACATTTGATATTGTATGATTGAACTTGATGGTATTCATATAGCTTACACACCATACAATGATATATGAGAAACATTCTTTTCAGAACATATCCAATAATTCTCTATATGTGCTTGATGGATTAACGATTGGATATATTTGTGTCGATATGTGTATATGCATGAATGTCAAGTGTTATAGTGTTACAATGCATGCATGCTAAGCAAAGAATATTATTTGATTAATATAATTTGATCTTTGCCTAATTATATATGTATGATGCATTGATTAATCTATATATGCATATGAAGATATTGGAACACATTGGACTAACTATACTTTCTAGTGAATTATCTTATGTATAGGAAAGTCCAAGGCATCAAGAACAAGATGGAACAAGAAGGAACATTCATATGATGCCCAAAGTCAAAAGGCGAAGCATGAAATGTCAATTCCATGAAGAACATGGTAATGCCGAAGATAGGATTCATGAAGAATACCAAGTCCAAGCAAATGGTAAAAAGGGAAATAGTTTCTTAGGACTTAAGGTATTCTTGTCAAAGGAAAATTGATATATATCTCTCTCTAAACTCTTAGAATGATGCTCTTAAATGATCTTAATTGATTCCAGGACGTAAAATGAATTAGACAAACTTAGGAATCAAGAAAGATAAGAAAATGGATGAGTGGCGCGCTCAGCAAAGTGACTTGCACAGTAGTTAGTAAAATGATGATATCTTGGGCTATAGAACTCCAATTGAGGTGGTTCAAATTGCTACATAAAGCTAAGAGAAAGATCTACAAATTTGTAGAGCAAGTCATTTTGTTGAGTCATTCGAATGACTCAAGAATAAGTCATTCGAATGTGCCATTCGAATGACTCAAGAATGGTCATTCGAATGACTCTGTCATCAGAGGCCCAACGGCTATATTACATCAGCCATTCGAATGAATCCTCAAGAGTCATTCGAATGACTCGAGTCCTGAAGCCAGAAACGGCTAGTTTTTCAATGGATAAAATTGATTAAAATAATGGGTAACGGCTATAAACGGCTAGTACACTTAGAAACCCTATAAATACCCATTAAACTCTCATATCTAGCCAAGCCTTTGATTCCTATCATCCTCATACTTCATATTATCAATGGATTAATATTTTCCATCATCTTAAGAGCAAAAGAGAGATATATTGTCAATACTCCTATAGAGCTTCAATTTGTATTATCTACTCTTTGAGAGAGTTTCTTTTTCTACTCAAATTTCCATACACTTGTAAAGAGGGTGAGGTATCCCTCTAGTTGCTTAGGGTGTGGTATCCCTAAGGTTTGGTTCTTGAGGCTTCTACACAAAGGTGGGGGATCCTAAGTGTGAGGAGTGCTCTTGGATGTAAAGGTTTGTCAAGCACCTAAGTTAGAAGCTTGATGATAGTGGAGAAATCTTGAGCAAGTCGCTTGGGGACTGGACGTAGATCACAAGGGTGGTCGAACCAGGATAAATCACTGTTTGCAATCTCTCTAACTCTATCTCTTTATTTATTGCAAACTTATATTATTATCTTGCACATTTAAGAATTGCATCTGTTGATAATTGTTTATAATTAAGTTGCTCTATTGATCTTATTGTCTTATTACAAACATAATTGAGCATGCTTATAATCTTTAATTATTATATTCCGCTGCGTAGTAACATTGATTGCATGAAAATGCAATATTTGTCAAAATTAGAATAATTTCTTAAATACCCAATTCACCCCCCTCTTGGGTATTGGTTACCAAGACCAACAAACCTTACCACCTCCTTGACATACAGCTGTACAAGCTTCTCTAGTGAGTAAGTCATCTTAATTGGGATAAAGTGTGCAGACTTAGTCAATCTGTCCACAATTACCCAAATGGCCTTAACTCCTGTCCGAGTACATGGTAAACCTGAAACAAAATCCATAGCTATGGCCTCCCACTTCCATTCTGGAACCTCTGGAGGATTCAGTAACCCTGGTGGTTTCTGGTGCTCGATCTTCACCTTCTGGAAAACCAAGCACTTCTGTATACAGTCCTTGACATCTCTTTTCAATCCTGGCCACCAAAACATGTGCTTAAGATCATGGTACATCTTGGTAGTACCTGGATGCATCGTGAACTGACTTTTGTGAGCCTCCTTCAGAATATCCTCCCTTAAACTGCCCTCCTTAGGCACACAAATGCGCCCGTCAAATCTCAGAATCCCATCAGTGTCTATCTTGGCTTCTTTGATCTTACCTTCTTCAATATCCTTGCGAAACTTGCACCAAGTATCCTCCTGACAATTCTTCTGAGCATCTATTATCCTGTGCTTGAAATCACTGCTGACCTGGAGAGGGTACAACGTCAACCGGTTATGCTGACGTGCAACAGTTAGATTAAGATCACAAAACTCCTCTAGTAACTTCGTTTCCTGTACCATCATATGAGCCATCTGGAATGACTTCCGGCTCAAAGCATCAGCCACTACATTGGCCTTCCCAGGGTGATAATTAAGATTAAAATCGTAATCCTTAAGAAATTATCCACCTCCTCTGACGCATATTCAACTCCTTCTAATCAAACAGGTACTTCAGACTTTTGTGATCTGAATATACCTCAAACCGAACTCCATACAAATAATGTCTCCAGATCTTCAATGCAAACACTACCGCAACCAACTCTAAATCATGTGTAGGATAGTTTACCTCATGTTGCTTCAATTGTCTAGAGGCATAAGCTATCACCTGGCGTCGTTGCATCAGCACACATCCCAGTCCAGCACCTAACGCATCACAGTACACCTCAAAAGGTTCCTCGGGATCAGGCAGTACTAGTACTGGAGCGGTGGTCAATCTCTCATTCAGCTCGCAGAAACTTCTTTCACATTCTGCGGACCAAATCATCTTTGCTCCTTTCCTGGTCAGCTTCGTCAACGGCAAAGCAATCTGTGAAAATCCCTGGATAAATCTCCGATAATATCCAGCAAAGCCCAGAAAGCTCCGTAGCTCTGTAACTGAAGTGGGTCTCTCCCATGTTCTGACCGCTTCAACCTTACTGGGATCCACTGACACCCCTTGATCTGAAATCACATGGCCCAAAAACTGCACCTTCCTGGCCCAAAACTCACACTTAGAAAGCTTGGCGTACAACTGTTTCTCTCTTAGAATCTCCAGTACTATCTGCAGATGTCTAGTGTGCTCTTCTTCACTCTTTGAGTACACTAGAATGTCATCAATAAAGACAATGACACAATCATCCAGATATTCACGGAAGATCCTATGCATGTAGTCCATAAAAATCGCGGGAGCATTCGTCAATCCAAAAGACATTACCGTAAACTCATAATGTCCATAACGGGATCGGAACGCCGTCTTAGCTATATCCTCCTCCCGTACTCTAATCTGATGATAGCCAGACCGCAAATCAATCCTTGAAAAGATCTTAGCATCCTTCAGCTGATCTAGAAGGTCATCGATCCTAGGCAGTGGATACTTATTCTTAATTGTCACCTTATTCAACTGCCTGTAATCGACGCACATTCTCATAGTGCCATCCTTTTTCTTCACAAACAACACCGGTGCTCCCCACGGTGATGCACTTGGCCGTATAAACTGCTTCCCCAACAACTCTTCTAACTGCCTTTTCAACTCCTGCAATTCTAATGGAGACATACGATACGGTGCAATGGAAATAGGTCCAGCACCAGGCACCAAATCAATAGAAAACTCTACCTCCCGCTTCGGCAGAAATGCCGGAATATCATCAGGAAACACATTTGGGTAATCCCGAACCACAGGAATATCCTTGACTTCCTGCTTTGCAACTACCACTTCTGACGATGCAAAGAAAACACAACCTTGATCTCTTAACTGATAGAAATAGAGAATTGGCAACTCCTCCTCTGAAACTACTGGGCTGGTAGCCATAGAGGGAAAAGTAACCAACTTCCTGGCACAGTCGAGAACAGCCTGATTGGCATTCAACCAATCCATCCCTAGTATTACATCTAGTCCTGCTAGAGGAAGACAGATTAAATCAGCCACGAACTCTCTTTCCTGCAGCTGAAAAGGACATTGCAGACATACTTGACAAGTCTTAACCGGCGGTGCAGTAGGTGTAGATACAGCAAGCGTATACGGCAGTTTCGTAGGAGATAATTTGAATGCTCATGAAGTATGTTTTGATGAAGACAAAATGAAGCAAGTCTCCAAAGTCCAGAAGCTCAAAAAGATCTAGATTTAAGGACCTAGGAAATTTGTTAAAGGTGGGTGTATATCTAAACTCTCAACTAGCTCTTCTAGATGGCTCTTAAAAGAAAATATTGATTCCTGCCCTAAAAAGTATTTCAAACAAAATCAAGGAATCAAGTAAAAAGAGAGAAAAAAATGAGTTTGGACAAAACCCTAAGAGACATTCGAATGACCAGCCTAGATCCATTCGAATGATTGAAGAACAAGTCATTCGAATGACTCATGATCAAAGGTAATCCGAATGGAGTATTCGAATGACTAGGGTTTGGTACTCTCGGTGATCCCAGTATAGCCAAGACATTCGAATGGCTGACTCATATCCATTCGAATGACTCAGGCGCATTTCATGCCCAACGACTATATTAGGTCAGTCATTCGAATGGGCCATTCGAATGAATCGAGTTCTGCAGTCACAAACGGCTAGTTCTGTTTGCTGACTTAAGATGCATTAAATGCACAACAGCTAGGATCACTTTGGGCTTAATAAATACTCACCAAACTCATCAATTGAAGGTTGAACATCAATTCTATAACATCTAATATTCTCTACTTCATTAATCACATTTATTGAGCCATCTTCTAGAGAAAAGAGAGAGTTTTCATACACACACACCTATAGGCCTTCAAATTGTATTATCTACTCTTCAAGAGAGTTTCAAATCAAACACAAATCATTTTCTTGTAAAGAGGGTGAGGTATCCCTCTCAAGTGATTAGAGTGTGATAAGTGCCCAATTTACACAAAATTGACATATCAAAATGGCACTTATTTGTTATATTTTTAACAAATTATCTAATTAATTCCCCATATTTTGTAGGACTTAAATATATATTTTGAAGAATGGATGCAAGCATAATTTATGAAGAATAATCCCATGAAGAAGGGAAGAAAAGGGCAGAATTGGAAAAGAGCTTAAAGAGAAGATTCTGGATGAAAGCATCACTCAGCGAAGGATGTGCATCGCTCAGCGCAAAGGGACAAATCGCTCAACGATGTTACTTGTATCGCTCAGCGAACTTAAGTCGGCAAGCCACTTGCGCCGGCAAATCACAGAGTGCCACGTCAGTGCCGCCCTGCAAAAAGCTGCCAAGCATTAAATGAAGACGCGTACAAGTACGATCGCTCAGCGATACAACGCCACCGCTCAGCGATAACAACTTAATCGCTCAGCGATAGTACCAAAATCGCTGAGCGAC
>QANU01054819.1:0-19690 GCA_003254905.1 Nissolia schottii
ACCCATCATATATACCCATCATTTTGATTATCAGTCCTAACTGACATATCCAATTGGTTTTTCCTGTCCTTCCCTGTCTTGGGTTATCAGTCCTCTCACTGCTTCATCCCCGACTGTAATGTAAACCTTTATGAGAGGTTGGAGTTCCTGCTTGTGGTGGTAACATCTTCTGAGTTGAAATAAGTACATGCTTTACTTTTTCGACACCCATTTGAAGGTGCTCTTTCCTTTTAGGAGTGTTCTCAATGGTCCGACGAGTTCGCCTAATGCAAGGACTAAAACTAGATTCTCATTATTAACCAGGATTAAAATTAAGTAGTTTATGATGTGTTTGGACCAAGACCAAAAAAATAATTTTTTTAGGGACTTAAACCAAATTTCAAACTTTTGTCGGGGACCTGAAACATATTTAAACCTAGAAATAATTATTATTTCATACCTTTTTTTTTGTAGTTTTACCATACAAAAACATTTTTCATACTATTTAAAGAGTTTAATTTTGATGCACCGACACTGTAAAGATCTTTATACAATCACCCAATCAAATTATTTTATTTAGATGACCATTCAAGTAATAGGTGTGATAGTTAACTATCTTTGTTGATGTGTCAGTATATGATTGGATGACAGTGTAATACTCATTTACACTATCAGTGTATTCTAATTAAATACTTTAAACAAAATAATCTATCTTAAAACCAATTTTTCATTGAAGTATCCAACATAAGGTAATTCTCACGCAATCAATTATATTGAAATAAGCATCATCAAAATAAGTTCTCAAACACACAAATTCTTTAAATCTCTGTAATATATTTTGAGTGAAAGAATAATATATGTGGAAGTTTAGTGAGTGCATACACACACACATATATAAAATTTATAGTGTTTTGTGAGTGCATGTATATAAGGTGTTTTAAGATTTGGCAAATAAAACTTCAAACAAGATAAAGCATATTGATACCCAACATGTATTACAAAGAAATATCCACAAGCACATATATATAATTTAACATACACTGATTTACATATCCAAGTTCAATCCATTCAAACGAAGGAATGAACATATCATGACCTTATTCTTCAAGTCCAACTTCACACTGATTATTTAGACAAAAACTAAACCCTCAAGCCAAAGGCATCATTTATTTTAGTTATAAAGGGACTTTAAGCCTATGCCTTTTGAAGATGAGCATCAATTTCAATGGTGCACTTGTCAAAGTATTCCATGTAGCCATATGGAGCTTCAACACTCTCATTGATTTTCTCGTACTCAACAGTCCACTTAACAATAGCACATCCATCATTCTTATCCAATGTTTGAAGAGTGAGCTTAAAGTCCTTATAGTGCTGACTGATATCCCCATCGAAGAGCTTGAATGTGATTGACTTGTTCTCCCTATCAATGTTTTCAATACTCTCCTTACATGTTGTTACCTTACCATCTGTTTTTACAATCAATTAAAATCCATGTAAAGCCAAAAATAAAGTAAGGTGACTAGCACAAACTACCTTTTAGATCGAGCTAAAACCGTAGGGTTTAGCTAAAGGAATTAAGATGAAATTTTGTATTGGAAAAATAAAAAATTAAAGTATTTAGTACATTAAAAGTATTAAAAAAATTCACAACACATTTCAAGTTTGCTCAAACACTTGTTAGCATAACTCAAAATCACAATTCACTCTAAGTACGTGCAAAATTACATGTCACTCTAATTAATTTTTCATTGTGACTAATTACCAATAATCCGTTAAGTTTTTCTTTTCATTTCTTGTGTTTTTTGTTTTGAAAAGTGTAATCTTGAAAGCAACAAAAACAATAAACATGTTTTCATTTCTTATGTTCACTATTTCTTCACGTAAACTTGGGATTCGTTTGGTTTGTGTCTTCACTTCACATAAATCTTAATTTCATAATTTCGTGAAGGGAAATAGCTTCTGAAAGTAGGAAATGGAAAGAAAAAAAAAATAATATTTTATCATTTTTATTATTTTTTCACAAACTTTTGAAAATAGAAAAAATATAGAAAATGAAAACAGAAATGGTGAAGTGCAATTAGAGGAAAGTGCAATTTTAGTAAACTTTAAGAATAGATTGTGCTAATTATGTACTCAATAAATAATAATAATAATAATTCAGGGTAAAAAAACTAAATAATTAATTGATTACCTATGACGTAAGTCCAGTGTTTAACCGAACCAGTTTGATGCCAGTCAGGTCCTTGGTGCAGCTGGGTTGCATGCACCCTTTCACAAAGGTTTTGAATGCTGTGGAGTTTTGTTTTGAAGAGCTCAAAGATCTTAGAAGCTGGTGTTTTGACCACAAGTTCAATACTAATTTTACCGATTAGCGCCATTTTCTCAAGAAAAAAAGGGAACAAATTAATAATATGAAGCAAGAAATGTAGCAATGGGAGATGGGGAGACATATTCAGCCTTGCAAGAACTTATATAGAAATTGAAACTAGCAAGTACCCACTACCCACTGTACTAAAAAGTGGAAAACACAATTATTGAATTGATGATATCATAGAATTAGGTTAATTATTAGTTGGCTTCTAAAATTATTGTTTTAAAATATAAAATGTAATTTACAAGAAGTTTTGGTGATCATTATTGGACAGAAAGGCTGTAACATCTTGAATTTTCCCCTTATGAAGATTTTGCTTAAATCCTAATTTTGCTTAATTAAAAGTACATTAGGGACGATTATTTGGACTGGAAAAATTATTTAAAAGACTTGTCTCTTTCAAACGCTAGTTGAAATAATTGTTTCATGGTCTTGCGGGATGCCACAAGGTCCGTACCAATTTTTGGCTAAATCGGAAATCCCGTCAGGTTCCAAAGGTATCTGTAAAATATACTTTCACGGAGAAATATTCACGAATACCTTAACCTGACATACCACTATGATCAGGAAAATTAGTGGATCACGGCTATGTGCTCTCGAAAAATTTCAAAACCAAATTTTAGCAATTAACCCACGTGGTCAATGGTTTGGGGAAGGAAAATTAAATGCATTTGAAGCAGGTAATGCAGCAAAGACTAAATGCATTTGATGCATTTAACGCTAGGTTATTCTTTTTATTTTTCTTTTTTCTTTTTCTTTTTAAGGCCAAAATTTTGGCTATAAATAGCCAAGCCTCCCAGGCTGCACTGTCTCCAAATCTATCCTCAAAATTCTTCAATTTTCATAAGTTTTCGGTTCTGGTTTTGCACACTGCGGTTACACTTTCGGATTCAGGAAAAATAGGAGGAGCACACCAACACGACGAGAATATTTTTCTCTTCACTTCTACCGATTCAGAAAACGCTTAGGAAGTGGGTAACCCTATGCCCACTGTCTATGTGGATATTTATGTTATTTTATGTGCTTATATCTGAGAAACTGATTTAGTAGATGTTATGTGAAAAATATAGATATTAAGTTGTGGAAATGATGTTGAGTAGTTTTGATGTTAGAAAAATATAACTGTGCTAGTTAGATCTGTGTGAGAATGCCTCATAACATAGAAAACTTACGAAATTAATGTTTAAAAAGAAACTGCACCTATAATTACATTTGAGATTAATGATTATATGCAGTTGAGTTACGTCGTGTAGCTATAATGTATGCAGTTACGTTATTTTATAATAAACATATATTATATTAAACTGATTGGTACATAATGAAAAAGAACTCGGAGTAAGAATAAGTCTACTCCTTGCAGTTTAGTAGCACATTATTTTAAGCACACTAAAACTTTCTGTGGTAGAGTTAGAGTAAACTATAAGAGCAATATTATGATTAGTATATTTTATAACTAAAGCTGGATGCTTCAATTGTAGATATTGTGAATTGCAATAAATGTGTAGTTATAATGAAGGGCTACAAGTCATTAATTGTAGACATATTCTATGAAAGTATCAATGATAACAAAATATTTAAAGTCTATATAAATTTACAAAAATGCTACATGTACACCTAATTTTATACACTCATACATACACCATTAATAATGCACAAACTTTATTCTCATGAGTGCACAAACATTACAAACTAGATGATATTCTCAATTATACTTAATTAAGTTCACAAACATTACATGCATTAAAACACAAACTTTATGTATATAAGTATAGGGTATATGTATGGTGTATATTTTTTTTGTACGTGTAGCAGGACTCATAAATTTAATCATTGCTGGTGGCTTTTGTCAAAGTGTATTGAAATATGTTAATTACTATATATGTAAATGGACCTACAGCTAAAATGGAATAATAGTAAGGAGTTATATTGCTTTACAATATTATATAAGAATTGATTCAGAAGATTATTACATATAAGAAGGGTAGTTGTATTTGTAATCATTTAACTATACAATTTGATGCATATGCTTTTACCTTCTGTCTCATGATTGCAAAATTATGTGTTGATTGAAACAACATGCATCACGAGGATAGGGTTGCCAGCTAATTGTTAGGACACCCGTAGATAACTAGAGGTCATCACCTAATGTTATAAAAAGAGCATAATTGAACCCTAGGGAACCATGATATCTGAAGAAGGATTCCAGACAAAAGGGTCTGGTGTGCCTTAACAGTCAGTATGTAGTTATATGATAGGAATCCCTTCTCTTGGCACGTCTACGGACAAGCCCCTCCCCAGTCCAAAAAGGTGGATTGGTTAATGATGTTAATGAAAAGAAAGAAAGAAAGCAAAAGAAAGATGAATGATATGAGGGTGATGTCACACCTAACTATGATGATAATGATGATGATGATGATGAGTCCACGCTCGGATTGGCTCGAGAGGAGCACCCCTCGTCATCCCACCAGTTGGATGGTTATCTCTATTGATGGACGATAATGACTCTAGTTGCATTGGTGGTTCGCAACCACCCAGGTTAGAGTGCTGCCTGGTCGTCGTCAATATGGGAGTTAGAAGCAGGTTGTAACCGAAAGGCCACGATTACAAGGGTGGAAGGACTCGAGATGAAAAGGATTAAAGGTAACAAGAAGGACGCTATCCTGGCTCAGCAGTTAGCCGGAAGCGGATAAGAGACCAAGTTTTCCCATGCATAAGATACATAATGAATGAGTATGTGATGAATGAATATGTAATGCATAAATATATGATGAATAATTGTATGTAAGTCTATGTATTAAGTAAGTACCGTCAAGAGAACCCTCGAGACGGCCTATGTCTATACACGAAGGAAGTTAATAAGCACGAGAACCTAGATAAGAAAGACTAGATCCCCCGATCACCTAGTAAAGTAGATAAAGCCATTCAAGACTTAGACAAAGATAATAATCAGTAAGAACTTAGTATGCCTAACACCTAGAGATCTCCTGATTGGCCTGGAAGATAACGGAGTAATGAAAGGATAGGTAACGCTAGGGACTCCCACTGAGGACGAAGAGTTCTCACCCCCACTCCTTATGGGTCCAAGTGTGCAAGGCGAATAGATCGATGAGCGAGATACGTGGTAGGCGACGGACGGCTGCGGCAGGACAGTTCCAAGACCGGAGCAAGGTGACGATGTTTGCGTTAGAATGATAGATATTTTGTGTAATGATCTATGACTGTGATAACTTTTTGTGTAACTACTTATTAGTAAGTAATGTGTAATTACATGTTGGACCTTGGTTGTACTTATATGTATATTTATACTCTTCCTAACATGTTATCACCTTAACTGCCATATACGTCAGTGTTTGTATATGTGTGTGTGTATATATATATATATATATATGCTTCCTTGATCACGCACGGCTCCTAGTTTAAAACTGATACAGTACGAGAACGATTTTCAAAACGGTCCATATTTTCGCGTAATCAATATCCGCAAAGTGAAAAGTAGGGGCTAATAGTAACCCAACTAATGAAGATAACAACCCTATAATCAATGTTACGACGATCGTGTAGACTGAAAGTAGGGTTGTTACAAAGACCATTCCTCTTTTTTCTAAACCATTTTAATTATACTTAGCTTTTCTTTTAATAATGTAATAATGATTAAAATTTAAGATAAATTTATAATTATCTATGTAAATTAATTTATATATTTTGAAGAAAATAGAAAAATATGTTACAGACGTATTACTAAAATATAATATCAATAATGTTAATTTTTTATTAAAATACTATATAAAACTTTATTAAACATAACACATTTTTTATTAACTACGTAATTTTTGTTTTTCAATTTTGGCTTGCATACTAGCATAACTGCATAAGGTGGTAAGAAATTTTTAATATGACATTTCTATTTACTCTTTATTTTTGTATATGTCGATATTTTATTATCTTTCAAAAATTTACAAAACCGTTAATATTTTATTAAATAACTATTAACATTTAATTATTATATTTTATTAAGGTATATAAAAAAAATAGTTTCTGGGAAACAAAAATAGTCGTGAACCACTTCAACAATTTGGTCAAAGACCACGTTTTCTACAAGAATTTGGTGTAAGATTATGCTTTTTTTTATAAATTACACTTAAAAATGTATTCTTTGGAGTAAAAATGAGCACTTTTATCAATTAAATATTATACTTTATCATAGCTAAGGAGATGTTTGTTTCAAATTTTGGAATTACGTTCTCGGAAATTACATATTCTGGAATAGAATACTTAAGAATGTCATTCCTGAGTATTCTATAAATCTTGTTTGTATCACCATTAAAATTGCTAAGTATATTTTTTTAGATTCTCGAGAATAAATTATAAATATATTTGGTTGGTAATACAATTCTCAAGAATATATATTCCCCGGAATATGCATCATAATTGTCAAAAATACATTTAACAAATTTAATTATATTATTATTATTATTATTTTATTAAAATAAAACTGAGGATAAATTAGTATTTTTCGTATAATATTCTCATTCATGACATGAGAATAAAACATTCTCAATCTCTGATGTAAAAAATATAAATGCACAAAAGCTTGCATGTATAATTTTTTTTTAGAATGATTTATTTTTGAGAATAAATTTTTTCGCCTTAAAATAAACATGGGAATAAAGCATTTCCAAGTGTTCATTCCCGGTACCCCCTAAGGTCTCTTTCAATTTGACAAAGCCACAAAAGTGATATTTTAGCTTGAAAAGTGTGATTTTTGTTAAAATGCAACACTTTGTTAAAAGTGCCATATTTTTTTTTGTAATGTATTATGAAGTTAAGGGACTAAGGCTACACTTTTAGAAGGGTTGTCAAATTGATTGAGATCTTAAATTACTATAAAGTATAGCCTTTAGTCAATACCATATTTAATTTTATACCAAATGCAGTTAATAAATATTGTGGTCAGGCTAAATTTCTCGCCACGAGAGATATTAATTTGGTGCGATAAAAACTTAAAGAAGTAATTGACGTAGAAAATGAAAATTAAATATAAAAGTATCCAACATTATAAAATGGTTTAGATATACATGCAAAAGGTATGGAGTATACTGTTTGTGATCCGACAATGATCACCGAAAACTTCTTATTATATTATAATATTTTAAAACATACATAATTTTAGAAACCAACTACTAATTAACCTAATTCTATGATTGTGTTTTCCACTTTTCAGTATAGTGGGCAGGGGTATTCATGTCCGGGCCAGGCCGAGTTAGTTTTTATCTGAACCTGACCCTATATTTAGACCGGACCAATTTTGAGAACCCGACCCTAAATTCGATCACTACAACAAAAATGACTATTACCGTCGAGACATTATCGTCGGACGCGAACCGACGGTAATACCGTCGGAAAAAACAAACAAGCCGACGGTAACCGGTCGAAGCAAGTGGACCGGTGAAAAAAGCGTGTTATTACCATGGGATAGCATAACCGACGGAAAAGCCGACGGTAAGTTTTTGGCGGGGTATGGCAGGAACAAAATTTTTGTCGGCCATACCCGACGAAAAATGGAAACGAGTAGCAAACAACCACGTGTATTCAGTAATTTAATGGTGAAACCGTTACCGGCGGCCCGTTACGACGGTACATATATCAGATTGTAGCGGCGGTCATAACCGACGGTAAATGCCTCGTTTATTCAAACGACGCCTCTTCCCAACGCTCGGCCGTTCAACATTCCCATTAATCGTCGCGCCGGCGCCGGTTCCGAGAACGAAACCGTCGACCATATCCGACAGTATCGATATCACAGGTTATAGCGGCGGTAGAAGCCGACGGTAAGTGTCTCGGGCATTCAACCCCTCTTCCCAACGCTCGGCCGTTTTCAAAACATTCAACATTCCTATTAATCATCGCGCCGTTCCGAGAACAAAACCGTCGGATATATCCGACGGTAACGCTTTGGCCGAATAGTATAAATACCCCTCCCCCTATCCTTCTAAGCCTGCACCATATTTTCTATTCTCTTCTCTTCTCTCATCGATTCTCCCCTTTATTATCCGTCGTGCAATGCTTTTGTCGTTCTGGACGTGATATTAGTTTAATTTGGTTATCAGTTTGTCGTCGTTGCGTAAACTAAGCCATCGAATGGATACGAAGTCCAAGATGATGGTAATTATCAGCTGTCCCGTTGGGGGAATAGTGATGACTACCACCATCTTGGACTTTGTTATTCATTAACTGGCTGATTATTTAAACATTCCCATTAATTTTTGCTGAGCTTATTACTGGCGCCACGTTAATTGGGAGAGTGATAAAGGCCAAGGCCAAGGTGGTGGTAATCAAGTGTTGGGGATTATCATATTATTGGATTCCCAACTTGATTACAACTATGTTAGTCTTAGACTTTATCAATCGCTCAATTAAAGTGTCGCCAGGACTTAGCAAAAATTATGTGTACATTACCATCAGCCTATTCCGATGGTAAAACCCTAAACCCTAAAACCCTAAACCCTAAACCCTAAACCCTAAACTTCGTTACCGTCAGTTTGGACTGAAGGAAAAAAGGGAAGTCATACTGTCGGAACAGTTCCGACGGTACGTAACCAACTTTTTGGTTCATTAACCGATGTACATTACCGTCGGTTAAAGCCAATGGTAAATTGTTAGGAATTATTGTCGGTCAATGCCGCCGGTATTGACATCACCGATGCATCCATTAATGAATATGTTACTGTTGGTTTAGGCCAACGGTAACACTAACGGATATTTTTTAGCGTCGATGGGGACCGATGGTAAGTGTCTCGGTTATTCAACCGGCGCATCTTTTCCAACGGTTGTCATTAATGTTGGTTAGCGTCGGATATGTCCGACGATACTACTGATATATTTACCAGAATCTCACCTCCTCTCGACGACCTCTCTCCTATCTCTCTGGCTATCTCTCTCGCCCTCTCTCTCATCTCACCGACGCCGCAGCCTCCGCCTCTGCCGGCACCACCGCCACCGCGCGTCCTGCCTCCTGCGTCGTGCCGACGCTTCCGCTGCCGTCCCGCCCCCGTTGCTGCCGCCGCCACCGAATCCGCCACCGTCAGAGTGTATGTATATATATTTACCTGTGATATGTATATATATATATATATATATATAGATATATATATGTGTGTGTGTGTGTTGTATGTATGTATATATGTAGATTATATGTAGATATATATGTGTGTGTTGTATGTATATATGTAGATTATATTATATTATATTATATATTACTTATATATGGTTATTACTTATTATTATTATTATTATTGTTATTACTTATTATTATTGTTATTTTTTATTATTATTATTATTATTATTATTATTACTTATTACTTATTATTAGGTGGTATGATTATTATTATTATTATTAGTTGTGTTGTTATTATTATGTTTATTATTATTATTATTACTTATTATTAATATTGTTACTGTTATTATTATTATTATTACTTATTATTGTTGTTATTACTTATTATTATTATTATTATTATTATTATTTACTATTATATTATTATTAGTAGTTGTAGTAGTAGTAGTAGATATCGTAAATTAATTATTTTTTAATTTGTGTAGTTAAGAAATGGCCGGCGACAAGGGAAAAAAGCAAGTGAATGATTACTTCCCCTCACGACGCCCTGCTCGAGGGAGGGGAGGCAGGACGTCGCCCCATTCATCTGGGTCACCGACAGAGGTTGGGTTTATGCCTACACTAGGGCTATCGGTGTCAGGCGACTATCCTCCACTGAGTTTCATGGAGTCGCCGGCAGCAGGGGAAGACGAAAGACTGTTCAGGGACTATTCGGACGTCCCTCCCCGAGCCATTTCCCCTAACGAGGGCCAGCCCGAGACGCAGCAGCCGTCTGGGTCGAGTGGTCGTGCCGGTGGTGACCCGCGCACTGACTTGTCCTTAACCGAGGATCGGCCCATTTTGCGAGTTGATGATAAAGCCAGCGGGTATGTACTTTGTTGTAAATTAGTTTAATAATTAAGTTTTGATATTATTAATTAATTAATTATTTAACATGTTATTATATCTATATGTCTTTTGTAGGTTCATTCCGCACTGGTTGGCAAAGCGAGCTGTGACGGATACGGTGAAGAAGTGGTATGTCCGGTTCGTTGGAAAGTGGCAGGATTTACGCCCCGAGGAGAAGGAGCGGATGTACAATGCTTTCCAGGTTGGTAATATATATGTTACCGTTCGTTATTGTCTTGATATTATGTAATAACAAATTAATAAATTGTTTTATCTAATTGTTATATTTGTTTGTAGGAAAATTTTAACATCGATCCGAAAGAGGTTGAGGCTGCAAATAAGGCATTCAACTACCAAGCTGGAAGGCGCCTACAACAACTTTATTCGGACATCAAGAAAGGGAAGACCCCAGCCCCCGAATGGATCACAGGCGAGCAGCTAGGGGAGTTGAAGCGCTATTGGGCCACCGAGGAGTACAAGGCTTGGTCTGCCAGCTTGAAGCGTGCGCGGACTATGGGTCGTGGTGGCAACGTCCACACAGGGGGCTCTGCCAGCTTGCAGGACATGCGGGCTCGACTAGTAATTATGATGCACGATGCTCAGAGTGGGTTATGCTTTGTTCCCTGGTTTAATAAATTAGCTAATTAAAATAATGTTTCGGTGTTTGATGTGCAGGAAAAAACCCTTGGGAGGCCGCCGACCAAGGCGGAATTATTCCGCGAGACCAACACCTATAGGAGCGACAAGACGAAGTGGGTCAATTCACGTTCAGAGCAAACCGCTGTAAGCATATTAATTTATTTATATTTTCCATTTTCTTAGTTATTGCTTTTTTAACTTAACTATAGTATAGTCAAATAATGATTGTCCATTTTTTTTATGTAGGTTGCATTTGAAGCAGCGATAACGGAGGCTCAGTCTCAGCGGACTCAAAGTACACTCGAGGGTAGCAGTACACCTCCGCCTGTCGACGAGGAGGAGATATGGACCCGCGTGGCTGGCGGCCGAAACCATAATCGGGTTTACGGCTGAGGCACAAAGCTCACTGTTACCGTCAAGGGGAACCCCCTCGGTAGCTCTGGTTCTGGGTCAGCTGCGAGCACATCGGCAGAGAAGGACTAGCTCCGAGAAACTGTGTTCAAGTTAAACCAGGAGCTGCAGCAGCAGGCGGTGAAGTGGGAGGCGGCACAGGAGAAGATGAAGAATAAGTAGCAGAAGCAAAAGGACAAGATGAAGCAGCTCGCTGCAACAATGCAGGGCTTTATGCGAATTTTCGGTGCGCAGCTCCAGGGAGCAGCGCGCAGAATGAGCCGCCATTCCAGATTCCTAGCTTCGACTTTGATTCTGAATCTGAGTCCGATGATGCCGAGGACGATCAGCACGACCAGCCGCCACCAGCTTCTTAGGATCATCATTTAATATATTTTTAGTTTTTGTTCAATTCCAGTTAAATGTACGTACTTATTATTATTTTTAATTAGTTTTTAGTTTTTGTAATTAATAAACCCAAAACTTTCTAATATAATATATGTTTATTGTCCATTACTAATAAATTAAATCTTACGGTAATTTAGTTTTTACTTATTTATTTTTTCGGTAAATAACGGTCGAAGAATGCGTGGTAATAAGCAGTTAGCATGTTTACAAGGTAACAAAAAAATTTTCTCACTTACTGTCGGGACTTACCTACGAAAACATAGAAGGTGCTAGGGTTTGGAAATTATCACACTACCGTCAGTTTATACGGACGGTAAATCACAATTAGGGTATAACCGCCGGTGATCGTTGCGGGTAAATTGTTTGGTTACGTTACATCATTTAATTACCGTCGGTTTATTATTTCTCTCAGACGGTAATAGTTTACCAGGAACAACGACGGTTACGACCGACGATAAACACACAAAAGAGGCACGAAGAACTGGCGCCATCTGAAATTGCTTCCGTCGGCCAATTTTCAATACCCAACAGAAATTATATTTTCAATTATCGTCGGTACGTACCGACGCTAACGAAATCAACATGGCGCCAATTGTTGGCGCCACCAGATTTTTTTCCGTCGGCCAATTTTTTGTTACCGGCGGCAAAAACCCTGATCCAAACGTGCCGTTTATGTGCAGCCGGTACCGTCGGTTCATAGCGACGGTAACGGATTAAATGGAACGGTGCATTTTGCCTGCGATTGCAACCGTCTATGGCGCTCGTGGTACCGTCGGTTCGATCCGACGGTAAGTGATAAACCTGAATACTTAACCGATTATCCTTTCTCTTCTCCCCATTCCTAACTCACATTCTCCTACTCCTCTTCTACCGCGCCTCCGCCTCCCAAATCCGGTTCTCTCCTTTAGCTCCCCATTCTCCCAGTCTCTAGAGCTCCTCTTCCTCATTCCGCTCTCACTTCTCAACCTACGACTATCTCAGGTTCCGTGTTTATTTTTAGTGGTTCTTCTTTCTTGAATATATGTTTTGTGCCATTGGTTCTTCTTCATGCTTCATGGGATATGAATTTGTGACATTGAGTTTGTTTTGGTTCATTTGTGTTATTTTTTTAATATGAATCATCTTCTGAATCACGTTACTATGTATATGTCTATGTTTATGTTTTGGCTAATTGCGAATTTGTTGACATCAACTTGTAGCTTTGAAGATCAAAGGAGATTGAGCAAGCAACTTGCCCAAAAGAAAGGAGAACGCCAATTAGGTATGTCTCTTTAACTCAAACTTAACTAGGATATGTAGAGACTTATTTTCTTAGGATAGATTTGTAGGATTGGAGTTGTATGGCTGGACTGGGGGAAGGAACGCTTAGCGTTTCTTTCCGACATTGTTTGAATTGATGTGCTGGCAATGGTGATTATATGTTGTTTGCGGAGATTGGACGGTCTATGCTTTAGAACTGTTTAGGAAATGATGTGTGAAATTAAAATAATTAAGTTATCGAAATAATTTTTGTAACATGCATGTAGGATCCCCTTAAAAGTCATGATTCCCGCAAATAGATTTTGGATGTACGATCGATTATATGAGAACCGAGGTGTGATAAAGCCAGAATTTTTTGCGGGTGTCGACTACTTTTGTATGAAATCTGCAACTAGACTAGCTGAGCGAAACATTAGGTGTCTGTGTTCTTTGTGTAAGCACTGTAAAATTCTGGATGTTGAAATGGTTAAACTGCACCTGTATAAGAATGGATTTGAGCGGCACTACTGGATATGGACTGACCAAGGAGAAGTTGATGGCAACGGTGTGAATGAGTTTAGCAGGAGCTACTGTTCAAGGGGAAGTACAAGCCACGCACGCGCTGAACAAGACGAAGAAACAGGAGGGTTTGAATTTAATCCTAACGACAGATTTTGTGAAATGGTTAACGATGCATTCGACGGTGCCATGCTTAACGAAGAACCTAACACCGAGGCTAACAACTTTTATAGTCTGTTACAAGAAGCAAATACTCCGGTATAGGAAGGCTCTGCACATGCGAAGTTATCTATGGCAGTTAGGATGTTGACTGTGAAGTCTGATGCCAATCAATCCGAGAGATCATTTGATCAGTGGCTTTCGTTCATCCAAGAATTCATACCCTCTAATAATGACATACCGTCAAACTTTTACCAAGCCAAGAAAATTTTCTCTAAACTTGGGTTGGAGTCCTTAAAGATTGACTGTTGTCCTGCGAGGTGTATGTTGTACTATAAGGACGAGGCAAGGTTAACTGAGTGCAGATTTTGTGGCGCTGCTAGGTGTAAACCAATGAGAGTTGGTCCTGGGAGATACAAGAATGTTCCGTACAAAAGAATGCATTATTTGCCATTGATCCCAAGGCTGAAAAGATTGTTTGCATCGATGAGCTCAGCACCATACATGAGATGGCACTACAAGAACAAGAGAAATGATGGTAATATGACGCACCCGTCGCATGTAGAAGCGTGGCAACACTTTGACAGCATTTATCCTGACTTTGCCGCAGATCCTCGGAATGTCAGATTAGGCCTTTGCTCAGATGGTTTTTCTCCTAATAATCAATTCAGCAAACCCTACTCGTGTTGGCCAGTGATTGTGACGCCGTATAATCTTCCCTCTGATATGTGCATGAAAGATCCCTATCTGTTTTTATCTTGCATCATCCCGGGGCCGAGCAACCCAAAAGCTAAGATTGACGTTTTCCTCCAACCATTGATTGATGAATTGAACATGTTGTGGAGCACAGGTGTTCTTGCGTACGACGTGTCGATGAAACAAAATTTTATGCTGAGGACGTCCTTGATGTGGACTATTAACGAATTTCCTGCTTATGGCATGTTGTCTGGATGGATAACAGCAGGTAAGTTGGCATGTCCAGTTTGTATGGAAGACACTAAGGCATTCCGGCTACCAAACGGAGGAAAACAATCGTGGTTTGATTGTCATAGGGTATTCTTGGATCCTGATCACACTTATAGGAACAGTAAGTATGGATTCCAGAAGAACAGAATTGAAAATGCTCAGCCTCCACAGAGATTAACTAGCATGGACTTTTGGAGGCGGGTAAGACGGTTTCTGAAGATAACTGAGAGTGGAAATGTTAGGCTTCCAGGTTACGGAGAACAACATAACTGGACGAAGAAAAGCATACTTTGGGATTTGTCGTATTGGAAAGATAATTTAGTTCGTCATTGTCTTGATGTTATGCATATTAAAAAGAACGTTTTTGATAATATAATGCATACTGTCGTGAACACTGATCAAACCAAGGACAACGAAAAGGAAAGACTGGATTTGAAAGATGTTTACAGACACCGTGAGTTGAATTTACAGGAGATTTTTGGCGGTCGTGTCATCAAGCCGAAGGCTTCCTACACACTGAACAAGCAACAAGTCCAACGTGTTCTTCATTGGTTACATACTCTTAGATTGCCTAACGGTTATGCATCTAACTTGGCTCGATGTGTAAATATCGCCCAAGGTAAGCTAGTTGGAATGAAAAGTCATAATTGTCACGTGTTTATGCAATGTTTGCTGCCAATTGCGTTTAAAGAGTTACCCAAGAACGTGTCAAAGCCTTTAACAGAATTAAGTCACTTCTTCAGGACATTGTGTTCGTCCACAGTTAATGTTGAAGACCTCGTACTCCTGGAACACAACATTTTGATCATGCTCTGCCAGCTTGAAAGATTGTTCCCTCCCAGTTTTTTTGATGTTATGGAACATTTGCCTGTACACTTGCCTTACGAGGCTCGAATGTGTGGTCCGGTTTAGTATAGGTGGATGTATCCATTTGAGAGATGCATGGGAGTGTTCAAGAGGACCGTTAAGAACAGAGCTCGCATTGAGGGGTCGATATGCGAGGCATTCTTGACAAAAGAAACTTCATTCTTCTGTTCGTACTACTTTGCTGCTAATGTTGACTGCAGTAGAACCACGGTGGGACGTAACGACGATGGTGGAGGAGTGCCTAGTCTGTCGACCCTTTCTATATTCAATCAAACTGGTCGTCCGACAGGAAAGGGAAAGGACTATTGGTTTAGTGGGAAAGAAAGGGAAGCAGCTCACTTAGTTGTTTTGCTCAACTGCGAAGATGTACTTCCCTACTATGAGTAAGTTCGTTCAACCATATATTTTCATAAATTATATTTGATTAACATACACTTTAACCTTTGTTTTGTTACCAACTGGTGTATGACTTCAGGATGTTTCAACGCGAATTTGGTGATCAGTACATCAATCAAACGTTCCCGTCATGGTTTGCAAACTATGTATGCCTTTATAGATTTTAGACTATCTACTTTACCCGAATGAAATACTTTACATCATCATCGATTAAGTTTAACTAAAACTTTATAACCTGGATTTCATTAGGTGCAAAATAATTCTAGAAACGACAGTGACTTGATGAGTTTGACATGGGGACCAATGAACAAAGCGATTAGCTGGCCCATTTACTTTGTTAATGGATACAAGTTTCACACACATAAATGGTCAACTAATCAAAAGACAGACAACAGTGGTGTTTGTGTCAAGGGTGAATATTCTAATACTGATGGAGCAAGCGTTGATTTCTACGGAGTGCTACAAAAGATACTTGTATTAGAATATAAACACAATGGTCCATCTAACCACGTCGTTTTCTTCTACTGTGATTGGTACGATCCTTCCCCAAACGGAACACGGACTCATCCAGATTACTACGTTACTGAGATTAATCATGCAAGGCGGTACGATGGTTATGATCCATTCATCGTTGTTGAAAGAGCGAAACAATTTTACTATGCAAGCTATCCAGGACCTACTCAATCAAGCTGGAAAGTTGTGATCAAAAGTAAACTGAGTGGCCGTATTGAGATGGATGGATTGGAATCAACTGATCAATCAACGAATGATCAACAGTATCAAGTGCCAGATCCAATTCCCGCAACAATTGTTGTTCAAACAACAGATACAAGCACGTTGTTAGCAACAGGCGACGAACCAGAAATATTCCAACTTTCTAACCTCTATCAACAATCAACTGGTGATGCCGGCAATGATGAGGACGAAGAAGAGGAAGAAGAAGTAGAAGAAGAAGAAGAATTTGACGACGACCTAAATTCTGATGAGACTGACGATGATGTTTATCTTTCATCGTCAGACTAACTAATATTTGTAATTATTTGAACAATTGCTAATTTAAATTTATTTTAATTGATCTAAACATGCAATGATGTATATATGGGGACCACTTCGTTCAACTACTTTGTCAATTATTTGTTAAGTTTAACTGCCATGAATATATATATATAATATAAGCAGTTTAATTGTCACTTTATTTCACCACTTTGCCATGTGTAAAATTTCCTATTATAACTGCGTCAATTTTCACTATTTAATATGTTATTATTAACTAAATAAATATCTGTTTATAAGTTATTAACTATAAATTTCCATATACAGTGTAATTTAAAAAATTTACTCATACATTATTTGTTTTTAAGATTATGTACTTAATTAAAATTATTAAATATTAATTGTTTAATATTCAATTTTCCATAGAAATTTTAAATTAATTATAAAACTTTACTTATAAAATCTAATTCAATCTCTAAATTTTTAATGAAATAAATAAATAAATTTTAAATTAATTTACAAATATTTAGTATTAATTGAAATTAGTTAATATTTATCTATATTATTAATTAAAATTGCAATTAAAATAAATATACACAAATATAATTATTTAATAATAATTCCAAAATAAATTTTATTTAATAAATAATAGTTATTTTAATAAATCTATTTATTTAACTATTAATTATTTAATAATAATTTGAAAATTATTAATTTATTTAATAAATAATAATTTTATTTAATAAATAATATTTATTTTAATAAATATATTTATTTAACTATTAATTATTTAATAATAATTTGAAATTTATTAATTTATTTAATAAATAAAAAATATTTCATAATATTATTTAATAATAAATTTTATTTAATAAACAATAATTTTATTTCCTAAATAATAATTATTTAATAAATTTATTTTAAAAAATTTTAATTTTTTTTCAAATATTTATTCATTACCGTCGGTAATAACGGTAATCGACACATTTGTATCGGCGGTTTTCAGTCGACGATAATATATTAAAAATATTAATAAAGTATTCTAAACTTTATCGTCGGTAAATGAAACTTTTGCGCCGGTAATATTTTCTGCCTTTACCGTCAGTCCCCTCCGACGTAAACTGCTTAATAAAATACTATTATATTTACCGTTGGTATGCGCCGACGGTAATGATCTGTAAGCAGCGTCACTGATTGCCGACAGTAATACTAGAATAAAATATTAATACTATTACCGGTTGTTATGTCCGACGGTAATTCGGTTCAGATATGCTATGCGGTGAACCGGTTACCGTCTGTTGTATCCGACGAAAATTATCATCGGTGTTGTGTGACCGACGCTAAATTAGTTTCCATCGACTACTTTACCGGCGGCCCTATGGTCGACGGTAAGTCCGTCGGAAACGTCCATTTCCGACGGTAAATCGGTTATTTTCCGACGGAAATTCCGACGGTAATACTCAATTTTCTTGTAGTAGATAGACCTGATCATCTTTAGGCCAAGTTAAAACCCGGGTTTGGACCAGGCCAAAAACGTGCTAAAACTATCTCAAACTTCAAAATAAAGAATAACATCTATTAAAAAATAAAGTTGAAAAAATTGCAAACTAAACATTATATTTCTTAACTAAATACTCATTAATTTCAAACACTACAACAAAATGACATAAAATTTATAATCTTAACATTCACATTCAAACTTCCATAGTTTTAGTGGAACGTAAACAACAACAAAATAATAAGTGCACTACGATAGATTTCTACATACTGAAGTAGACATGGTTTAACTACAATAAACACCAAAATAGACATGGTTTAACTATAATAAATTTGCAATCAATTTATATTCATGACATTCTGTTGTGAAGTCGCCCCTTGTGATTGAAATGCATTAGTAGAAACATCTGCAAAATATATGAAGTTAGTCCATATCATGTGAAAATTTTACATAAATTAACTAAGAGAAAGGAATAAAGATGTTATAAACTAACCATTGACAATCTTCTCGGTGCTATCAAATTGATAAAAATATTGATCATCAAGTATGGCTTTAGTAGGGTAACCAATTTTGAGTGCAAATAAGAGCTTCAACCATTTTGGGGGACAAAGAGCTACGATAGACATCAAGTACACGTCCACCCGTACTAAAGCAAGACTTAGATGCAACGGTAGAAATGGGAATACATCACGAGCTATGAGAAAAAAGGATGTTATACTTTGAAGAATTTGTCTTCCACCAATTCAATATGCATGTTAAAAGTTTCATCATCATCATCATTGTCATCCACAGTATCCTCTGCCAAATACCTCTCAAGGTCTGACGCATTGTCCAAATTTGCTTTAGCCCTTTTTTTGTTTTTTCCATGTGTTCACTTGATTTTCAGAAACACCTTTGAGACAAAAAAGACCCCTTACTCTCATTTAAAACAATTCCCTTAGATGAATCCCCACCATCTTCATAGTATCCTTAATCTTATAGTCAGAAACACCTTTTGAATAAAAGTTATACAACGAATTCAATGTGTCTTTAACTAAAGTGGACATGTTAGAAGCCAACTCCTTGTCATATATACTCTCTAAAATCCAAGAGATATAATCAAGTTTGTGGCGGGGGTCCAAGACAATAGCAACTAACAACAACGGATTAATCTTTTCAATATTTTCCCAGTATTTGTCATACTTGGCTCTCATAGAACAAGTTTGATAAGTGCCTAATTTATACAATTTTGACATATCAAAAGGGCACTTATCTGCAAACTTTT
>QANU01054832.1:0-13826 GCA_003254905.1 Nissolia schottii
CATTGATCTCTTGTAAAATGATTCTATTACCTCTTGTTTGAGGACAAACAAGGTCTTAAGTCAAGGGAGTGATAAGTGCCCAATTTACGCAATTTTGATCTATTAAAAAGGCACTTATCTGTTTATGTTTTAACGAATTATCTAACTTAAATCCCCATATTTTGTAGGTTTATAATATATTTTGAACAATGGATGCAAGTATGATTAATTGAGAAGAATCCCATAAAGAATGGAGAAAAAGGGCAAAAATGGAAAAGAGCTAAAAGACGAAGTAGAGCAAGACCGCTCAGTGGTGAATGAATCTCGCTCAGCGGTTGTACCACCCTTGCAGCCGCCGTATTAATTGCACCAGCTGGCGCCAGCCTGGCTACGGTGGCGCCCCTACAAAAGTTGTCGGCGCATTTATTACGCCGCGTGAAATGATTACATCGCTCAGCTATAAAGTACAAGTCACTCAACGATAACGCCTTTACTGCTCAGCGATGGCACCCAAACCGCTAAGCGGTGCCCTCGAATTTTGCCTATAAATAGGAGGCCGTGCCATTCATTGAAGATCATCTTCCATACACTCTCCTCCCCCACGAAATACTTCATTCTTTTACACTTTTTAGCATAGGTTAGTTTAGCAACAAAGAGGAGGCCGGTGAAGGAGCCGGGACATCGAAGAAGCTCGGCGAAGCCCCTGTCATGATAGCGTGATAACATGTCATGGTAAGCGTCCAAACCTTGTCTCTGAGATTCTCTTGTAAGATGGATTTGTAATCCTCTTGTTGTTAGGATTTTGATGAGTATTGTAGTATGATTGTATCCATGTACTTCTGCATATGAATTTATCCTTTTCTTATGATTCGCTTGAATGATTTTATGCTTACTGCTAGCTTTTGTTTAGTGTTTTGATTCTTGATTTGGGACTTAGTTCTATGAACGGAAGTTATACTAATTAAGTCATAACCAAGTTAAAATCAATATTGCTATGCTTAACTAGATTCTAGACTTGAACATGGTGAACGAAAGTTACAATCATTAGAGTTGGAACTAAATCATTTCATCTAATCTTGTTGCCGTAACTGGAATAAAGGTTAGTCGTTTTAACATCTAGAATAACGTTGGCGTACTTTGTTAAGCTTGTGTGCGAAAGTGACAGTTTAACAAAGGAAACATGTGATCTTTTCATGCGCGAAAGTGATGACAAGTTAAGAACTGGTGGCAATGAAATGATAGTTCTGTGTAATAAGTAACTGGATGCATGAAACTATGATATGATTCAATTCCCAACAAGCTTCCGAATCTACCTCTGATTTGTTGCCTATTTACTTTTATGTCATTTATTTATTACTTATTTAAATTACCAAACAATTTATCAAATCCTTCACTTTATTGTTTAATTAACTAAGCTTAAGAACAATATTTTTGTAACTCCCTGTGGATTCGACTATACCCGACTATACTGCAATTGGATTCCTTGTGGATCTGAAAGCCATAGAGAAGGATATATTATTTTGAAACGACTGGAAGTTCAAATTAAGCGTCTGACAAACGCCTTGAACAAAACACGTACATTTGGCTTTCATTAAAACTAAGCCTCAGGTCGCTCAGCAGTTTACAGGGGTCGCTGAGCGCCATGGGCATCTTAAGGTTTCTTCAGTTTGAAGTTACTTCGGTTTAAAGTAAGTCCACTTGGGATGGAGGGCGTTGAGCGGCTTGAATCTTCAACTGGACCTTCAACTCTTCTTTCTTCTAAGCTCTTTGCTTTGTGCCTCTTATTCTTGTACGAATTTAACAAGAAATTCATCATTTTACAATATTTGTATCCATTCTCTTGAACTATACTAAAATCCTACAAAAGTAGGGAGATTGGTTAGTAAATTCAGAATAAACAATGTATATAAGTGTCATTCTAACCTATGAAAATACCAAAATATGACACTTATCAACAATCTCTAGGAACGCTGTGGAAAGCCTCGCAGTACAGAATAACCATCATGAATTAGTGAATATGATCACTAATCAGATGCCCATTTTGATAAATCCCGTGATAGAAACAAATAATTGAAGGTTTGATCGCCTAGAAAGGCACATCCGTCACCTAAAGGGTGATGAAGCGTTATGCGGCGACTACTATAGGTTGCCACAAAGAAATATCCACCTAGTCAAGAGGGGGCAAAATGCCGAACAAGTGTTGGCTGATACACAACGATAGAACCCCTTAGCACACCAAAATATTGCTAGGATGGTAGAACAAGTACTTACTAGGTTCGGTTTTGGTGTAGGCACTAGTAACCTGCCTTATTTTACATCGGCCTTCCCTGAGTATATACAAATGGAAGAACTTCCCAGAGCTTAGAAGGCGCCGAAGTCTCTAACAAAGTTCACTCGAGGGCCCAGCGAATCAACAGTGGAGCATATTACTAGGTACACCCTAGAGATAGGTGAATTGGCGTCGAATGAATCTCTCAAAGTAAGGTTCTTCCCATCCTCCCTTACGAGAAGCACCTGCACTTGGTTCTCAAACTTAAGGCCGAACTCAATCCATAAGTGGGCTGAGATGGAAAGGGCTTTTAACAAGCAATTCTTTCGCAGCGAGGCGAAAGTTAATTTGCTTAACTTGTACTTGATAAAGAGGATCGTTGCGAATCCATAAAGGATTATGTCGCCAAATTTTGCACCCTTAGGAGTAGATGTTATACACCTATACACGAAATCGAGATGGTCAAGATAGCGACCAATGACGTAGACCTATACACAAAACATTGGCTAGTTAACCAGCACACCATCGACTTGACCTAACTGGTTGAGAAAGTTAAGCAAATAGATCAAATTTGATTGGAAGCTGAGAGAGTCAAAAGACTCGAGTAGGAAACCTATTCACATTAAAGAGGTCGCAATTGTCGAACATAGCGAGTCAGATAGTGACGAGTACTATGAAGTAGATGCAACAAAATTAAAAAACGACCATCATACGTGTGTAACTCCCTGCGACTGCTAAAAATAAAGAAAAAATGAGCCTTGCTAACATGTCGTATAGAATGTACACATTTGATATAATTAAGGCAAATCAGATCTTTGATGTTTTATTCAAAGATGAACAGTTGGTCCTACCAAAAGGCAGAATTATGCCTAGCCCAGAAGAATTGAAAGGACATAAGTTCTGTAAGTATCATCTGTCTTATTCCCATTCAACTAATGGTTGTGTACATTTTAGGGACGTTATTCAGAAAGCAATCAAAGAAGGGCGACTGAAGTTCGAGGAGAGAAAGATGATTGTTGATACAGACCCCTTTGAACTCAATTTTGCATACGCCGAGACAGCCACTTTGGCAATCAACACAATATGTCTCGGTGGCAAGAAGATGAATGAAGAGCAGTACAAGGATACATACGAGTTCGATGAGTTCGAAGATACAACTCCCGTGTATCCAAAGGTAGGAGAGAACCTAGCCGACTTCCTTTTGCGGTATTAAGAGGAAGATAAAGCAGTCGACCTATGTCCTCGTTGCAGCTCAGTGTTCAGCAGAGAGGCTGCAAAAACTTAGGCCCAACACAAAGCGGCCAATGAAAAGGCAGAGCAACAGAGAGCCCTGAAAGTTGAGAGGGCGAGATTGGCAGCTTAAATAAGGGCCAACAAAGCAAAGCCAAGCTATCCTAAGCATCGCGGCAGTTGGATCAAATGGCCCCATGCCTCTAGGGGTCGTGATCACGGACAGAGGTATAAGGGAGGTTATGGTTGCCAAGTATGGCGACCCGTCGAGAAAATTCCCATCCGAAAGTAGAAGGATGAGGAAAACACTCTACAAATGGTCATGGACAAATACCTAGCGGACACCTAGGGTAGCGCTTATGGAATGGTGCGACCTGAACCACTAGTAATGGCGATGAAGAAGGTTGTAGCAAAAGGGTTGGCGACTCCAAATGACCCTATAAGTCGAACGGTGCTGACAACCAATGAGCTGACTGAAAACAAAGAGCCAGAACTCATCTTTCAACCGATGAAACCGTTACAACTCTGTAACGTGACTAGAAATGGAAGGCATTGATTCAAGTACATGCGTCAACAAACCGTTCGACCCAGCCCTATATTAAGGGCATGAAGATGACATGTTGGAAGCAGAAGACTACCAAAGTGTAACACCCGTGCTTGCCGCTTACCCGATCGTCGTAAACACTGCTTACATGGTTTTTATATGCATTGGTGGGGTTACTTCTAGCCCCTAATTTTAGCTTGGCAATTATTTCTCACTCAAAAATATGGATCATTTTGAAAACTTTTCCCTTTACTTTATCCAATTATAAACTAGGAGTCACGCGTGATCAAGGAAACATATATAGACAAACGCTAGCGTCTTAATCAACTTGGGCGATAATCAAAATAGAACAAGTAATATATATATATATACACACACAAGTACAAGCACAAGGTCCAGCACATAATTACACATACGTTTACTAATAATTATTACATAGAAGTTATATACAAGTTAGTGGCCTATCTAGACCACATATATAGTACAAAATATTAATCGCCCTAACGCGAAAGTAGAAATCCTGCTACTATTTTGGAAGTGTCCTGCCGCGGTCCATCCCTTGCCCTACCACATCTCGGCCTCGTCAATGAACTGGGTGTGTACGCCTGGAACCATAAACGAGTAGGGGTGAGAACACTTCGTTCTCAGTAGGAATCCTTAGCCCGATCTATAGTTTCATTTCTTAGTTATGTTCCAGGCCACTCAGGAGATCTCTATGTGTTAATGCATACTAAACCCCTACTGATTATTATCGTTCATCTAAATCCTGAGTAGCTTTATCTAGTTTACTAGGTGACTGGGGATCTCATTACCTAGGGATTCGTGCTTATTACTTATCATTTGAGTACTGTGATGTCCGCTCACGTACTCGCCTAGTCTATAACTTTATATAGGCCGTCTCGAGAGGTCTCTTGACGGTGACTTACTTTATACATGCATACATACATACATATATACACACATCACATATCTTATGCATGAGGGGATCTGGGATTCTCTTACGCGCCCTATGGCCCCGTCCTTCTTCTTATCGTATGTTCTCCTCCCTTGTAGATGTGGCCATACATCTATAACCTGCTTCTGTTTCTGTATCGTGTCGACCAGGCAGCGCTTAACCTGAGTGGTAGCTAACCACGGATGCACGATGTCATACTTCATCGAACAATGATATGGAATAACCATCCAACTGCAGGTATGGTGAGGGGTTGGCCCTGTGACTCGACCTGGAGTTGGACGCGAGGGTCGGCCCTGTGACTCGACCATGCATGACTTTGATCATTTTATTCTTTGGGGCCCCTTACTAGGTCTGGCCTATGCCTGTGTTTATAAAATCAGGCCTGCGCCTGCCTTTATCTTTTCTTTGACATGAGTTAAGGCCTATGCCTGCGTTCATCTTTAACCAATCCATCTTGCTGGATTGGTGAGGGGCTTTTCCATTGGATGTGCCAAGAAAGAGGCTAACCCTAATCATCTAACTACGTACTTTCTTCAAGGTACACTAGACCCTCTGTGGCCTGAACCTTCTTAAGACATCACTTGTTCCCTAGGGTTCAATTATTATCTTTAAACATTAGGTGATTACTTTCTAGTGATCTAAGGTTGTCCTAACACCTGAGTGACAACCCTGTCCTCATAATGCACTTTATCGTAAAAGATATAGTACATAAAGCATAACACATAAAACATAACAACAGTCATAGCCTGAAACTACGGTGTATCAGTGCTTTTCTAAACATACCTACTTTTTGTCAAAATTTAGTTATCAAAAATCGGAAAGGTCCAAGACCTCATCCCAAGGTTTTTGATAGCTCTAAGATCATTTCCACACTTAGAAATTCTAATTCTAACCCCATAATTATGAAATGATTGTTTTACTCTTTTCCCCAAAATGCTGTTTTTCACCTGTAAAACCCTGTTTTCTTTGGAATTTTAGTTCTCATAAACCCGAAGGACTCAAGGCTTGGCCTTAAGGTTTTTGATAGTTCTAAACCCATATTTTCTGAAAATCAACCCATTTTTTCAGGTCCTAATTTCAAAATTCCCGTTTTGCCCTTGTTTACCCGAAAACATTGTTTCTGTCTGTTTTGCTGATAAATTCGTCGGGGACTCCAACAATCACAAACCTAACATCCCCACTCAATTTTTCGTGTAGATTTCAGAAATAACATTAGTTTTCCATGATAAAATTCCCAGCATATAGTTCCAGTTCAAAATGTGTATTGCTCCTATTTCAAGCTTAAGTCTATCTAAATTCTGACAGAGTCACAGATAACACCACCAGTTTCCAGACAAATCTCAACAACATATATACAATCAAAATATCATATAAAACATCCTAACATCATACATCATCTATTATAAAACCACATAGACAATGCGTAGGTTGGTTTAACCACTTTTACAGTTTCTGCTACTCGTATAGTGAGTTAGTGCAGAATGCAAACTTGCTCAGTTGCTTCCAAGTTGTTGTTCTATGATATATCTATAAGAGATTTCTCTAAGAAACTAGCAGAAATTTGTCAGGTTAAGGTTAGGGAAATTCGGACTAGGTTCTGTGGAGGAAAGTCTCTGGGTCAGTGTTTTGACAGAGTAATGGTTGAGTATGTAAACGGGTGGAGCTTTGCTAAGGTTTCCTCTTCTATGAAATTTTATGTCATCCACGGGGTATTTATAGGCCTTAGGGCCGAAATTCACTTCCCCAAAATGACCTTGGGAAAAATTACCATTTTACCCTTTTTGGTGACATCAGGTGGTGACTCATGGGCTTAGTCACCATATGACTCACCATAGTCATGATTAGGTTTTACTTTGACTAGGCCACATGGAAGCTTGTTTCCTGTACACTCCTAGTGAGTCTTGGCAAAATTTTTGGCCAAGAATTTTAGGGCCAAATACTGATCAATTTTGATCAGGTTTGGTCGTTACCAGTTTAGGTACTTCACGTACGGGTTTTCTAAAAATATTTCGATCACATCCTTGTGATCTACTAATTTTTCTAGTAAGGGAATTGGGTAAATATAGGGTATTTATGAATTTACTTCCATAAAACTACGTTTTACAGATATCTTAGATACACCACTAAATTCTGAGGATTAAAAGGAATTAATCTAGTGTCTGCAGAATTTTATGAAATCAAGTAGAATTATTTCTACTGGTGTTTTTAACCTAAGAATTCATGTTTCTAATTATTTAACCTACAAAGAGAATTTATATGCATTTATCTGGTGAGATTTTCCTTAAGGAAAAAGCAGGATGTTATACAGAGCGGATTCGCTGGCAATATTGAGGCGATCTACAAGCAAGTCAAACTCACCTCAATCTTGCCCAAGAGTTACGCTGGAAGTCCTGAGGTTAGCTTCACAGAAGAGGATTTTAGCGATACCGATGACGGTCACAGCTGTGCATGGGTGTTAGGCGACTCTTCTAGTAGGAGTTATTTGTTTGACAAGCCTGATGGGATCAAAAAATCCTACTTACGCCCCTTGCACATTAAGGCGACCATCGAAGGGCAACCAATAGGTCGCATATTGGTTGACGGAGGGGGTGCTATAAGCATCCTTCTCGAGAACATGGTCGAGAAGCTTGGAAAATAGTGTGTGACATGTTTCAGACCAACATAGTTGTCACTGATAACAGAGGTAATGCCACTGTTGTAAAAGGCATGACCGTGCTGAACGTTAAGGTGGGCAGTATGGAAAGAGCGACCACTTTCGTCGTGGTCCCCTTTAAGTCTAACTACAACGCCTTACTGGGTCACGACTGGATTCATGCAGTAGGGGTGGTCTCCTCGACATTGCATCAAAAGCTCATCCTATGGAATGAAGCAGGGCTGATAGAACATGACGAGGCTGATAACAACTTATGTTATTTGCAGCAGTCGCATGTCAACTTCAAAGTCTACAATCCAAAAGTAAAACCCGTAACCCTGGACACTGATATTTTTGACCCTCTGGAGATAGAGGGATGTTATTTTGGTCCAAATGGGTTGATCATATTGCCCAAAGCCAAGGTTGACACGACCTCTATTGATGGTTAGAAATAGAAAACATCCTAAGCCACGAGGCTCAAGCGGTGACGCATATAGCCGAATGTAATTGCCTTGTGGTATTTTATGTTATATATATCTATTTGAATTTTATCAATGAAATTCTAATCACGATCTTGCTATGCTTTGACCATTATCAAATAGCAAATGCAATGGTCAATTGTTTTCATTTGTTTAAATAAAAGTTATCATTTGAAGTGCTATTATTTTTTACTAAGCCCAACGATCGTGAAGTCGATCGTTTTTGGCAAACGCACTATGAGTCAGTAGAAAATTCTAATTTATGGGGCAAGATCATTTAATAAAAATAAGTCATTTCAGTGGCAAAAGGAAAAAATAGGTGGGGTATGCATGTGAAATTAAGGTAAAACGACAAGTAGAATGGTAAATAAAACCTCATTTTATTAACAACATTTATACGTGAGGTACATTATGCAGTAATTCCCCAACCCTCCTTAATAACCCCTCTTTCTCCACCTCAAATTTTGAGACAGTGGATGCCAGGATTTGATTTGATGCTTCCAAGTCTTTGATCTTTTGCTCAGCACCTGCCTTAGTCGCCATCTCGGCTGCAACGACTTTGTTGATTTGGTTGAGCTTGGTTGTGCTCTTGTTGTAATGCCCTTGGAAAAAAAAAGAGACTATGGGCAAAGCGATCATCTTCAGCCCTGGCATCGGCCAACTCGCATTCTAAACGAGCAATGGTTGCCGCTACAGAGGATCGACCCTTTTCAACGAGAGCCATACCTTTCTTGATAAGCTCAGTCGCAGCAATGCCTCGGTGCTCTGCCTCAGCAATGGCCTCAAGGCACTTTGCAGATATGGAAACAGTTTTTTTGGCCTCCGTTGCTTCTTGCTCTTGAGTCACTCGTCGGTGGAGAGCAACACCCATGTTAGTAGCATAGACCACAACAAAAGCAAGGGATTTAGTGAATTGCCCCATTGTGGCCATGTGAGGCATATTAAGGCGACTAAGAAGCTCCTGAAGCTAGCTCTGCAAGGGACCCTCTATAACATCCCGCTTTTTCGCTGTATGGATATTTAGTGTAATAAATAGTTATAGGTTGATTAGGGAGGCGATAAAATTAAATTATTACCTTTAACTCATAAGAATTGCAGTTACAATTTGGGTTTCGCGATCTCGCGGATTTTCCTGAGACTTAGGATGACTTCCGGACCAATCGGGAATTTTTCGAAATACCCAAAGTAACTGTAAAATACACTAATAAGATAATAATTCCAAGAATACTTCCACCAAACCCAAAGTACTAATATCAAAAATTAGTAGATCAAGAGGGTGAGTCCAAAATATTTTTTGGACAGCCGTACACGAAGTACCGGGACTATGAACTACAAAACGCGATCAAGCATGATCAAAATTGTACTGAAGGGGGTCGTCCATATCCCCTACCGACCGTGGCAGGGATATTTTCATATATATATATATATATATGTGTGTGTGTGTATAATATAATAATCCTAATGAATAGCAAAAATAATAATACAATAATAGTATATAATATATATATATATATATGTGTGTGTGTGTATGTATGTATGTATTTAGGCAGTGGGGGTTGCTTATAAATAGCCCCCCTGATGCCATTTGCATTCATTTTTCCTTCTGAAGCCATTTGCTTCACTTGCTGCTTCGTTCTTTTTCTTTGTTGCTCCGGTTGTGCACTGCTGTTATGCTACCGGACGCTGGAAAAATAACAAGATCATCATGGAAGTGTTTAGGGAATTTTCCTCTTCACTTTTACCGTTTCCAAATGGGATTTGGAGGTGGGTAGTCCGATCACCCCCGTGTATGTGGCTTTCTCTGTATGTTTATGTATGAATTTTGAGTAGGAAAAATTAGAAATGTTATGAGAAAAATATGCTGATAATGGTGTGTTAACGGTTTTTAGAAAATTTGAGGTTAGGAAAATATAACTGTGCTGGTTGGAACTGTGTAGGGAGCCTCGGTAAGCATCAAGAAAGTTTGTAATTTTGATGCTGTGACTTGCGTCTGTTGAGCGGCTCCACAGGCCCGCTGAGCGGCCTCGCGCAAGAAAAGGCATTGAGTGGCTACACAAGCTGGTTGAACAGCCTCACATAGGACAAGGCGCTGAATGGCCACTCTGGTGCGCTGAGCGGCCTGACCCTGAATTGCAAACTGAGCTCGTCTTTCAGTCTGTACACTGAGCAGCCTAGCCTAGGCGCTGAGCGGCATGACCTAAACCCGTGAGAAATGTTTGGCGCAAGGATGGCTAAGTAACCTAGGAGTCCCTCATGGACGTTGAACGATCTAGCAGGGCGCTAAGCGGCCTAAGGAATCTTGTGTTACTAGGTTAACTTTGAATCGAATAGTTCTCACGAGCCTGCACGCTCTAACCCAGCATCGAATCTTTAAAGTATACCTAATAGGAAGTAAATGATTATGTGACTATATGTTGTACTTGTAAATAATATGCATTATGAGGATTCGGTCGCCAGTAGGGCTTAGGACGACTGTAGATCACTAGAGGTTAAAGTCAACTAATTGTACTAAGATAAAGAATGAACCTAGGGAACCAGTGACGTTCACCAAAACGTCGTTAATTTTAGTGCGTGGTCAAATAATAATTTATAACTAAGAAAAACCCCAAAAACGTAGTAAAGGGGGTTAACCTAGGTCGTCTCTCAAGGAAGCAATTTAGAACCAATTATAAGTTTAACTAAATCGGGGGGTTTGGTTTGATGAAATTAAAATCAAGAACAAAACGAGAATAAGTTAACAATGATAAAAGTAATATCCTGCATACGGCGTTTCTAAATCAAGGATTAATTTTCATTGGTTCTTAATTCATTATTCATAAAATAGGATGTTGTTTATTGGTTGAAATCTCTAACCAATTTGCAATTCATTTAAAGACTACGATCGTCAGCTCCCTAAGCATTTGTTAATACAGGAATTAAAACTAAGATCTCAGCATTAAAATCCCATATTAATTAAGTACCAATTGCACAACCTAATTAAATCTAATTAGTTCCTTGAAAGTTCCTTAATCGTAGTTTAACAAATCATACAATCGTCAAGATTCATTAATCTAGATTTAACCCTAATCAATAACATGCGATCGCTATATCACTAACTAGGGCGGAACAATTCATGAATAGTCATTAAGCACAAGAACCTCGAATTAATCTTAATCTAGAGTTACCGCATGCAAGATATTAAGAAACTACTCCTCCATGGGTGGAAGTTAAAAACTCATGATAAGGAGAGAAAACGAAAGAGTAAATGACAATGGAGAATTGAAACAATAGAACCTGGATGTAATTCGACAGAACTTCGTTACAATTCTTGAAAGATTTCTAACAAGCACTCTAACATAAACCTAAAGTGCATAAAATGGAAAAAGTGAAAAAAATAAGGTGGAAGAGGAGAAAGACGTTCTCTACGGCTAAGAGAACTTGGATGGTGGAAGGGATGATCTTCAAATGAGTGCCTTGGCCCTCTATTTATAGGCTAAGGTTCGAGCGCACCGCTCAGCAATTTAGTACCTTCGCTGAGCGGTTTGACAGGTTTCGCTGAGCGGCGAAGAGGTATTGCTGAGCGGCTGAGTCAATCCCGGCGGCTTACGCGGCTTCATTAGATGCTCCGCCCAGCTTTTGCAGGGGCGGCGCCACAGTCCAGGCTGGCCCAGCTGGCGTATTAAATGTGGCGACTGCAAGTGGCGGCCGACCTAGTATTGCTCAACGATAAAGGGAATATCGCTGAGCGATAAGGACAGAATCGCTGAGCGATAAGAGCTTGATAGCTGAGCGATTAAGTCGTAGCCGCTGAGCGATGCTTTCCTTCCGCTTGAGCGATCCTGTACTTAACTCGTTCTTTTCCTCTTTTTGTCTCTTGCTCATTTTCGGGGATTAATTCCTCTTCATATCTTCAATGGTCCTCTTGAACATTCCTTTTCCTACAATTTCAAAATAGAAAACTACAAAAGAAATATTAAATTCTAACTTTAATGTGAACTTCTAATTATCTAAGGTCATCCTAACTCTTACGACGACCTTTCCTCATGATGCATGCTTAATTTACACAAAAACATACATAACTATGCAGGTTGGATTCCACAGAACCTTTAAAATCATAAACTTTCAGTGAGAATGCCTAAGGGTTTAGCATTCGATTGCTTCTTTCAGTCGAATCCCTTAGGGATTCAATCGGCTGAAATCCTTCTCGGACTTTCATTCAAATGAAATCCTCAAGTATTCGATTGAAATCCTTCGCGGTCTTTCATTCGACTGAAATCCTCAAGTATTCGATTGAAATCCAAAATCTTCTTTCATTCGAATCCGTGGGAATTCAATCGAATGCCACAGTAAAAAAATTGCCCTAGAGAGCAAATTCTCTAGGGTTTTCTCCGCGAAACATTTTTCGCTTTTACAGTAATCCAATCCATACAGTCATGGTTTCCAAACCTCAAAATCCTCAAAATCTAGCTTCTCTAACTCATTTCCTATAGTTTTTGTAAAATAGTTTTTCATTTACATACACAGAGATGCGGTTAAATAATCATCAAATAAACCACATAGATAGTGGGCTTAGAGTTACCCACATCGGATGCGAATTTTGGATCGGTAGAGTTGTAGTAGGGAATTTTCTATTCACGATGGTGCGTTCCCACAATTTTTCTGGAGTCCGAAAGCGCTTCCGCGATGTGCTTGAGTAGGACCGACGTTTGGTAAAAAAGAAATGAAAATGACGTTCAGAGAGTGGCTATTTATAGCCTTTTACCCTTTTTCCTTTTTCTTTTCCTTTTTCCTTTTTCTTATTTCTTTCTTTCTTTTTCTTTTGTTGCCTGTTGTTGTTATTATTATTACTATATTATTATTATTATTATTTGTTTATTCCTTTATTTATATTAAAAAGAGTTAATTATCTCCTGAGGGAGATAAATGTCCTCCATATCTTACGCACCGGTTGCCCTAAAACTATTCCGGGCATACCGCTGTGATCCGTTAATTTTTCCCTTCGGCCCGGAAGCCATCACTCGGGAACGTTCGACCATTTTATCGTATCCAAAAATTCCACGAGCATCCCCCGGTATCCGAAACGAATTCCGTTCGAGTCGAAACTCTACCGGACGTGCCGAAAAATTTTTCGGACAACAACAACCTAATTCTGACTGCTAAGTCAGAGGTTTTGCTGATTAAATTCTCCTTCCTGAATTCTCGAAATACCTCTCGGTTCTCCAGGACAGTCTAACCCGCAGAGTTTTCCGTGCAGGAAAGAATCGGGTTGTTACACCTTCCTAATCCTTCTTTGTTTCTTAGGGTTCCATTATGATCTTCATTAGACTTTAACGTGAACTTCTAATTATCTAAGGTCGCCCTAACTCCTATGACGACATTTCCTCATGATGCATGCTTGCATTACACAAACACACACATAACTATGCAGGTAGGATTCCATAGAACCTTTAAAATCATAAGTTTTCAGTAAGCATTCGAATACCTAGGGTTTTTGCATTCGATTGCTTCCTTCAATCGAATCCCTTAGGGATGCAATTGACTGAAACCCTTCTCGGTCTTTCATTCGAATGAAATCCTCAAGTATTCGATTGAAATCCTCCGCGGTCTTTCATTCGAATGAAATCCTCAAGTATTCAATTGAAACCCAAAATCTCCTTTCATTCGAATCCATGGGAATTCAATCGAATGCTACAGTAAAAAAATTGCCTCGAGAGTAAATTTCTCAGGGGTTTTCTCCGCGTAACATTTTCGGCTTCTAT
>QANU01054863.1:0-17894 GCA_003254905.1 Nissolia schottii
GAAGTAGCAGATTTCACACTACAATGGTCATAAAATTTTTAGGAAAGGAAAGAAGAAAAGAAAGAGAAAGAAAGCACGGGGAAGCAGCAAAATGACTACCACTGCGGAAGAAATAGACCGAAAATAAAGTCTTGAATACAAAGAAAGAAAGTACAGCCATATAAGACAAGAAAGGAAGATGCAAAAACGTGATTAAAGTTGTCAAAGAAAAATCTTGGTAAGGCATTGAATCACATGTTAAGGCATTAACACTGCATAATTGTGCTGAATCCAACTGTCCTCTATGAATCTTCATTGTGACAAAAGGTTGAATTCATCTTGAGTTCACGAAACACTAACCATAAAGAGAAGGAAATCGGTTACCAAAAAATGAGGATTTGGAAGGCATGGAAGATGCTAGGATTGATGATGCATTGTGCTGCAGGATGCATATGATCAAATACCGATTTTCGGTTACATTTAGGAGTTCATTACGTTTCTTTATCTATAAGATTTGATGTTTTAATTTACGGTAAAACGCGTCTACCATCACTAAGGTTTGGTAAAATAGCATCCACTCTAAACTATTGGAAAAATTGCATCTAACCTCATTTTCTCTTAAGCCAAGCCACTAATATTTTCAAAAAAAATAAAATAAAATAAAAACAAAAGTACCATTAACCAAAAGAAGTCACTGTTAAAAAATATTTAATACAAACTAATTTTATAGACGAATTATTTTTAGCAACGCAGATCGATTTTTTAAATTACAAACACTATTTTTGTCTGTAAATAAAAAATAGGAATTTTCAATAAGATTCGGACATACATATACAATAGGATATCTATATCCGTCGCCAAATTCTCCTTGTAATCATTCTCCTTTCAACAAGCGAGAAATACTGTTGACGGATTTTTTCAACAAAAAACTCATCTAAATATATTTTAGAAAACAAAAAAGATATAGCTTATAATTGCGGACAAAAGTTTTTCATCTGTAATTATTTTTTTGGGGGCTTAGTTGACACAGGTCGATCTTCAGGTACCTAGTTGGCACTTTTCCAAAAAAATTATCATATTGAATAAAAAATATTAAAAAGTTAATCTGACGCAGCCAAAAAAGTTAATATTGCAAAACATCACCTTTCTAATTCTTTCTTTTGTAGAAATAAAAAATAATCCCCTTTCTCTGTTTGTTGTAGCTTTGACCCTAAAACTATGACTACTCCAAACTCAAGGTGTGAATTTCTCACCCTCACATGTATTTCCTCTGCTTACGAACTATTTTAATGTTGTGTTATGGTTTGATTTTATGAGAATTCATTTTCATATTCATTGTAATTTCTTTTTAATTTTGGATTTGGTGTGACATGACTTTGATTTGAGAGTGTTGATTCAATTTGCAAAAATAAAATATGATGACAAATATTGTGTGAATATTTTAATGTGCGTTTAGTATTTTCAATAAAACGAAAGAGTTGAGGCCAAATAACATACAACCCACACATAGAAGCAAGCTAAAAACTATTAACATGTAACACAGGTAAAAGTACTAGACCAAAACCAAAAGCTGAGGCCCAAGTTCCTTTTAAAACAAAAAAGGGAGAAAATAAGGAAGAGACAACCCAAGAACGAATGGCCCAAATGGTTTCAAATAAAGAAAGAAAAGAAGGCAAGGAAAGGGCAGTACGTAGCTGTGAGAGAAAGAGCAGCTCAGAAAAAAAAGGAGGAACAGAAGAGGAAGTAGCAGATTTCACACTACAACGGTCATAAAATTTTTGGGAAAGGAAAGAAGAAAAGAAGGAGAAAGAAAGCACGGGGAAGCAGCAAAATGACTACCACTGTGGAAGAAATAGACCGAAAATAAAGTCTTGAATACAAAGAAAGGAAGTACAGCTATATAAGACAGGAAAGGAAGATGCAAAAATGTGATTAAAGTTGTCAAAGAAAAATCTTGGTAAGGCATTGAATCACATGTTAAGGCATTAACACTGCATAATTGTGCTGAATCCAACTGTCCTCTATGAATCTTCATTGTGACAAAAGGTTGAATTCATCTTGAGTTCACGGAACACTAACCATAAAGAGAAGGAAATCGGTTACCAAAAAATGAGGATTTGGAAGGCATGGAAGATGCTAGGATTGATGATGCATTGTGCTGCAGGATGCATATGATCAAATACCGATTTTCGGTTACATTTAGGAGTTCATTACGTTTCTTTATCTATAAGATTTGATGTTTTAATTTACGGTAAAACGCGTCTACCATCACTAAGGTTTGGTAAAATAGCATCCATTCTAAACTATTGGAAAAATTGCTTCTAACCTCATTTTCTCTTAAGCCAAGCCACTAATATTTTCAAAAAAAATAAAATAAAATAGAAACAAAAGTACCATTAACCAAAAGAAGTCACTGTTAAAAAATATTTTATACAAACTAATTTTATAGACGAATTATTTTTAGCAACGCAGATCGATTTTTTATATCACAAACAATATTTTTGCCTATAACAAAAAAAATAGGAATTTTCAATAAGATTCGGACATACATATACAATAGGATATCTATATCCATCACCAAATTCACTTTGTAATCATTCTCGCCAACAAGCGAGAAATACTGCTGTCGGATTTTTTCAACAAAAAATTCACCTAAATATATTTTAGAAAACAAAAAAGTAACCGCTTATAATTGCGGACAAAAGTTTTTCATCTGTAATTATTTTTTTGGGGGCTTAGTTGACACAGGTCGATCTTCAGGTACCTAGTTGGCACTTTTCCAAAAAAATTATCATATTGAATAAAAAATATTAAAAAGTTAACCTAAACGCAGCCAAAAAAGTTAATATTGCAAAACATCACCTTTCTAATTCTTCCTTTTTCAGAAATAAAAAATAATCCCCTTTCTCTATTTGTTGTAGCTTTGACCCTAAAACTATGACTACTCCAAACTCAAGGTGTGAATTTCTCACCCTCACATGTATTTCCTCTGCTTACGAACTATTTTAATGTTGTGTTATGGTTTGATTTTATGAGAATTCATTTACATATTCATTGTAATTTCTTTTTGATTTTAGATTTGGTGTGACATGACTTTGATTTGAGAGTGTTGATTCAATTTGCAAAAATCAAATATGATGACAAATATTGTGTGAATATTTTAATGTGCGTTTTGTATTTTCAGTAAAAAGAAAGAGCTGAGGCCAAATAACATACAACCCACACATAGAAGCAAGCTGAAAACTATTAACATGTAACACAGGTAAAAGTAATGGACCAAAACCAAAAGCTGAGGCCCAAGTTCCTTTTAAAAAAAGGGGGGGAAATAAGGAAGAGACAACCCAAGAACGAATGACCCAAATGGTTTCAAATAAAGAAAGAAAAGAAGGCAAGGAAAGGGCAGTACGTAGCTGTGAGAGAAAGAGCAGCTCAGAAAAAAAAGGAGGAACAGAAGAGGAAGTAGCAGATTTCACACTACAACGGTCATAAAATTTTTGGGAAAGGAAAGAAGAAAAGAAAGAGAAAGAAAGCATGGGGAAGCAGTAAAATGACTACCACTGCGGATGAAATAGACCGAAAATAAAGTCTTGAATACAAAGAAAGAAAGTACAGCTATATAAGACAGGAAAGGAAGATGCAAAAACGTGATAACAGTTGTCAAAGAAAAATCTTGGTAAGGCATTGAATCACATGTTAAGGCATTAACACTGCATAATTGTGCTGAATCCAACTGTCCTCTATGAATCTTCATTGTGACAAAAGGTTGAATTCATCTTGAGTTCACGGAACACTAACCATAAAGAGAAGGAAATCGGTTACCAAAAAATGAGGATTTGGAAGGCATGGAAGATGATAGGATTGATGATGCATTGTGCTGCAGGATGTATATGATCAAATACCGATTTTCGGTTACATTTAGGAGTTCATTACGTTTCTTTATCTATAAGATTTGATGTTTTAATTTATGGTAAAACGCGTCTACCATCACTAAGGATTTTGTAAAATAGCATCCATTCTAAACTATTGGAAAAATTGCTTCTAAACTCATTTTCACTTAAGCCGAGCCACTAATATTGCCAAAAAAAGTAAAATAAAATAAAAACAAAAGTACCATAAACCAAAAGAAGTCACTGTTAAAAAATATTTTATACAAACTAATTTTATAGACGAATTATTTTTAGCAACGCAGATCGATTTTTTATATCACAAACAATATTTTTGCCTATAACAAAAAAAATAGGAATTTTCAATAAGATTCGGACATACATATACAATAGGATATCTATATCTGTCACCAAATTCTCTTTGTAATCATTCTCGCCAACAAGCGAGAAATACTGCTGACAGATATTTTCAACAAAAAATTCATCTAAATATATTTTAGAAAACAAAAAAGATATAGCTTATAATTGCGGACCAAAGTTTTTCATCTGCAATTATTTTTTTAGGGGCTTAGTTGACACAGGTCGATCTTCAGGTACCTAGTTGGCACTTTACCAAAAAAATTATCATATTGAATAAAAAATATTAAAAAGTTAATCTGAACGCAGCCAAAATAGTTAATATTGCAAAACATCACCTTTCTAATTCTTTCTTTTTCAGAAATAAAAAATAATCCCCTTTCTCTCTTTGTTGTAGCTTTGAACCTAAAACTATGACTACTCCAAACTCAAGGTATAAATTTCTCACCCTCACATGTATTTCCTCTGCTTACAAACTATTTTAATGTTGTGTTATGGTTTGATTTTATGAGAATTCATTTTCATATTCATTGTAATTTCTTTTTAATTTTGGATTTGGTGTGACATGACTTTGATTTGAGAGTGTTGATTCAATTTGCAAAAATCAAATATGATGACAAATATTGTGTGAATAATTTAATGTGCGTTTAGTATATCCAGTAAAAAGAAAGAGCTGAGGCCAAATAACATACAACCCACACATAGAAGCATGCTGAAAACTATTAACATATAACACAGGTAAAAGTAATGGACCAAAACCAAAAGCTGAGGCCCAAGTTCCTTTTAAAAAAAAGGGGGGGGAATAAGGAAGAGACAACCCAAGAACGAATGACCCAAATGGTTTCAAATAAAGAAAGAAAAGAAAGCAAGGAAAGGGCAGTACCTAGCTGTCAGAGAAAGAGCAGCTCAGAAAAAAAAAAAGGAGGAACAAAAGAGGAAGTAGCAGATTTCACACTACAACGGTCATAAAATTTTTGGGAAAGGAAAGAAGAAAAGAAAGAGAAAGAAAGCATGGGGAAGCAGCAAAATGGCTACCACTGCAGAAGAAATAGACAGAAAATAAAGTCTTGAATCCAAAGAAAGAAAGTACAGCTATATAAGACAGGAAAGGAAGATGCAAAAACGTGATTAAAGTTGTCAAAGAAAAATCTTGGTAAGGCATTGAATCACATGTTAAGGCATTAACACTGCATAATTGTGCTGAATCCAACTGTCCTCTATGAATCTTCATTGTGACAAAAGGTTGAATTCATCTTGAGTTAACAGAACACTAACCATAAAGAGAAGGAAATCGGTTACCAAAAAATGAGGATTTGGAAGGCATGGAAGATGCTAGGATTGATGATGCATTGTGCTGCAGGATGCATATGATCAAATACTGATTTTCGGTTACATTTAGGAGTTCCTTACGTTCCTTTATCTATAAGATTTGATGTTTTAATTTACGGTAAAATGCGTCTACCATCACTAAGGTTTGGTAAAATAGCATCCATTCTAAACTATTGGAAAAATTGCTTCTAACCTCATTTTCTCTTAAGCCAATCCACTAATATTTTCAAAAAAAATAAAATAAAATAAAAACAAAAGAACCATTAACCAAAAGAGGTCACTATTAAAAAGTATTTAAGACAAGCTAATTTTATAGACGAATTATTTTTTTAGGGGCTTAGTTGACGCAGGTCGATCTTCTGGTACCTAGTTGGCACTTTTCCAAAAAAATTATCATATTGAATAAAAAATATTAAAAAGTTAATCTGAAGGCAGCCAAAAAAGTTAATATTACAAAACATCACCTTTCTAATTCTTTCTTTTCCAGAAATAAAAAATAATCCCCTTTCTCTTTTAGTTGTAGCTTTGACCCTAAAACTATGACTACTCCAAACTCAAGGTATAAATTTCTCACCGTCACATGTATTTCCTCTGCTTACGAACTATTTTAATGTTGTGTTATGATTTGATTTTATGAGAATTCATTTTCATATTCATTGTAATTTCTTTTTAATTTTAGATTTGGTGTGACATGACTTTGATTTGAGAGTGTTGATTCAATTTGGAAAAATCAAATATGATGACAAATATTGTGTGAATATTTTAATGTGCGTTTAGTATTTTCAGTAAAAAGAAAGAGCTGAGGCCAAATAACATACTGTCCACACATAGGAGCAAGCTGAAAACCATTAACCTGTAACACAGGTAAAAGTAATGGACCAAAACCAAAAGCTGAGGCCCAACTTCCTTTTAAAAAAAAGGGGGGGAAAAAGGAGGAACAAAAGAGGAAGTAGCAGATTTCACACTACAACGGTCATAAAATTTTTGGGAAAGGAACGAAGAAAAGAAAGAGAAAGAAAGCATGGGGAAGCAGCAAAATGACTACCACTGCGGAAGAAATAGACCGAAAATAAAGTCTTGAATGCAAAGAAAGAAAGTACAGCTATATAAGACAGGAAAGGAAGATGCAAAAACGTGATTAAAGTTGTCAAAGAAAAATCTTGGTAAGGCATTGAATCACATGTTAAGGCATTAACACTGCATAATTGTGCTGAATCCAGCTGTCCTCTATAAATCTTCATTGTGACAAAAGGTTGAATTCATCTTGAGTTAACGAAACACTAACCATAAAGAGAAGGAAATCGGTTACCAAAAACTGAGGATTTGGAAGGCATGGAAGATGCTAGGATTGATGATGCATTGTGCTGCAGGATGCATATGATCAAATACCGATTTTCGGTTACATTTAGGAGTTCGTTCCGTTTCTTTATCTATAAGATTTGATGTTTTAATTTACGGTAAAATGCGTCTACCATCACTAAGGTTTGGTAAAATAGCATCCATTCTAAACTATTGGAAAAATTGCTTCTAACCTCATTTTCTCTTAAGCCAATCCACTAATATTTTCAAAAAAAATAAAATAAAATAAAAACAAAAGAACCATTAACCAAAAGAAGTCACTGTTAAAAAATATTTAAGACAAGCTAATTTTATAGACGAATTATTTTTAGCAACGCAGATCGATTTTTTAAATTACAAACAATATTTTTGTCTGTAACAAAAAAAACAGGAATTTTCAATAAGATTCGGACATACATATACAATAGGATATCTATATCCGTCGCCAAATTCTCCTTGTAATCATTCTCGCCAACAAGCGAGAAATACTGCTGACGGATTTTTTCAAAAAAAATCCATCTAAATTTATTTTAGAAAACAAAAAAGTAATAGCTTATAATTGCAGACAAAAGTTTTTCATCTGCAATTATTTTTTTAGGGGCTTAGTTGACACAGGTCGATCTTCAGGTACATAGTTGGCACTTTTCCAAAAAAATTATCATACTGAATAAAAATATTAAAAAGTTAATCTGAACGCAGCCAAAAAAGTTAATATTACAAAACATCACTTTTCTAATTCTTTCTTTTCCAGAAATAAAAAATAATCCTCTTTCTCTATTTGTTGTAGCTTTGACCCTAAAACTATGACTACTCCAAACTCAAGGTATAAATTTCTCACCTTCACATGTATTTCCTCTGCTTACGAACTATTTTAATGTTGTGTTATGGTTTGATTTTACGAGAATTCATTTTCATATTCATTGTAATTTCTTTTTAATTTTGGATTTGGTGTGACATGACTTTGATTTGAGAGTGTTGATTCAATTTGCAAAAATCAAATATGATGACAAATATTGTGTAAATATTTTAATGTGCGTTTAGTATTTTCAGTAAAAAGAAAGAGCTGAGGCCAAATAACATACAACCCACACATAGAAGCAAGCTGAAAACTATTAACATGTAACACAGGTAAAAGTAATGGACCAAAACCAAAAGCTGAGGCCCAAGTTCCTTTTAAAGAAAAAGGGGGGGGGAAATAAGGAAGAGACAACCCAAGAACGACTGACCCAAATGGTTTCAGATAAAGAAAGAAAAGAAAGCAAGGAAAGGGCAGTACATAGCTGTCAGAGAAATAGCAGCTCAGAAAAAAAAAGAGGAACAAAAGAGGAAGTAGCAGATTTCACACTACAACGGTCATAAAATTTTTGGGAAAGGAAAGAAGAAAAGAAAGAGAAAGAAAGCATGGGGAAGCAGCAAAATGACTACCACTGCGGAAGAAATAGACCGAAAATAAAGTCTTGAATGCAAAGAAAGAAAGTACAGCTATATAAGACAGGAAAGGAAGATGCAAAAACGTGATTAAAGTTGTCAAAGAAAAATCTTGGTAAGGCATTGAATCACATGTTAAGGCATTAACACTGCATAATTGTGCTGAATCCAACTGTCCTCTATGAATCTTCATTGTGACAAAAGGTTGAATTCATCTTGAGTTCACGAAACACTAACCATAAAGAGAAGGAAATCGGTTACCAAAAAATGAGGATTTGGAAGGCATGGAAGATGCTAGGATTGATGATGCATTGTGCTGCAGGATGCATATGATCAAATACCGATTTTCGGTTACATTTAGGAGTTCGTTACGTTTCTTTATCTATAAGATTTGATGTTTTAATTTACGGTAAAATGCGTCTACCATCACTAAGGTTTGGTAAAATAGCATCCATTCTAAACTATTGGAAAAATTGCTTCTAACCTCATTTTCTCTTAAGCCAAGCCACTAATATTTTCAAAAATAATAAAATAAAATAAAAACAAAAGAACCATTAACCAAAAGAAGTCACTGTTAAAAAATATTTAAGACAAGCTAATTTTATAGACGAATTATTTTTAGCAACGCAGATCGATTTTTTAAATTACAAACAATATTTTTGTCTGTAGCAAAAAAAACAGGAATTTTCAATAAGATTCGGACATACATATACAATAGGATATCTATATCCGTCGCCAAATTCTCCCTGTAATCATTCTCGCCAACAAGCGAGAAATACTGCTGACGGATTTTTTCAACAAAAAATTCATCTAAATATATTTTAGAAAACAAAAAAGTAATAGCTTATAATTGCGGACAAAAGTTTTTCATCTGCAATTATTTTTTTAGGGGCTTAGTTGACACAGGTCGATCTTCAGGTACCTAGTTGGCACTTTTCCAAAAAAATTATCATATTGAATAAAAAATATTAAAAAGTTAATCTGAACGCAGCCAAAAAAGTTAATATTACAAAACATCACCTTTCTAATTCTTTCTTTTCCAGAAATAAAAAATAATCCCCTTTCTCTTTTTGTTGTAGCTTTGACCCTAAAACTATGACTACTCCAAACTCAAGGTATAAATTTCTCACCCTCACATGTATTTCCTCTGCTTACGAACTATTTTAATGTTGTGTTATGGTTTGATTTTATGAGAATTCATTTTCATATTCATTGTAATTTCTTTTTAATTTTGGATTTGGTGTGACATGACTTTGATTTGAGAGTGTTGATTCAATTTGCAAAAATCAAATATGATGACAAATATTGTGTGAATATTTTAATGTGCGTTTAGTATTTTCAGTAAAAAGAAAGAGCTGAGGCCAAATAACATACAACCCACACATAGAAGCAAGCTGAAAACTATTAACATGTAACACAGGTAAAAGTAATGGACCAAAACCAAAAGCTGAGGCCCAAGTTCCTTTTAAAGAAAAAGGGGGGGGAAAATAAGGAAGAGACAACCCAAGAACGACTGACCCAAATGGTTTCAGATAAAGAAAGAAAAGAAAGCAAGGAAAGGGCATTACGTAGCTGTCAGAGAAATAGCAGCTCAGAAAAAAAAAGGAGGAACAAAAGAGGAAGTAGCAGATTTCACACTACAACGGTCATAAAATTTTTGGGAAAGGAAAGAAGAAAAGAAAGAGAAAGAAAGCATGGGGAAGCAGCAAAATGACTACCACTGCGGAAGAAATAGACCGAAAATAAAGTCTTGAATGCAAAGAAAGAAAGTACAGCTATATAAGACAGGAAAGGAAGATGCAAAAACGTGATTAAAGTTGTCAAAGAAAAATCTTGGTAAGGCATTGAATCACATGTTAAGGCATTAACACTGCATAATTGTGCTGAATCCAACTGTCCTCTATGAATCTTCATTGTGACAAAAGGTTGAATTCATCTTGAGTTCACGAAACACTAACCATAAAGAGAAGGAAATCGGTAACCAAAAAATGAGGATTTGGAAGGCATGGAAGATGCTAGGATTGATGATGCATTGTGCTGCAGGATGCATATGATCAAATACCGATTTTCGGTTACATTTAGGAGTTCGTTACGTTTCTTTATTTATAAGATTTGATGTTTTAATTTACGGTAAAATGTGTCTACCATCACTAAGGTTTGGTAAAATAGCATCCATTCTAAACTATTGGAAAAATTGCTTCTAACCTCATTTTCTCTTAAGCCAAGCCACTAATATTTTCAAAAATAATAAAATAAAATAAAAACAAAAGAACCATTAACCAAAAGAAGTCACTGTTAAAAAATATTTAAGACAAGCTAATTTTATAGACGAATTATTTTTAGCAACGCAGATCGATTTTTTAAATTACAAACAATATTTTTGTCTGTAACATAAAAAATAGGAATTTTCAATAAGATTCAGACATACATATACAATAGGATATCTATATCCGTCACCAAATTCTCTTTGTAATCATTCTCGCCAACAAGCGAGAAATACTGCTGACGGATTTTTTCATCAAAAACTTCATCTAAATATATTTTAGAAAATAAAAAATTAATAACTTATAATTGCGGACAAAATTTTTTCATCTGCAATTATTTTTTTAGGGGCTTTGTTGACACAGGTCGATCTTCAGGTACCTAGTTGGCACTGTTCCAAAAAAATTATCATTTTGAATGAAAAATATTAATAAGTTAATCTGAACGCAGCCAAAAAAGTTAATATTACAAAACATCACCTTTCTAATTCTTTCTTTTTCAGAAATAAAAAATAATCCCCTTTCTCTGTTTGTTGTAGCTTTGACCCTAAAACTATGACTACTCCAAACTCAAGGTATAAATTTCTCACCCTCACATGTATTTCCTCTGCTTACGAACTATTTTAATGTTGTGTTATGGTTTGATTTTATGAGAATTCATTTTCATATTCATTGTAATTTCTTTTTAATTTTGGATTTGGTGTGACATGACTTTGATTTGAGAGTGTTGATTCAATTTGCAAAAATCAAATATGATGACAAATATTGTGTGAATATTTTAATGTGCGTTTAGTATTTTCAGTAAAAAGAAAGAGCTGAGGCCAAATAACATACAACCCACACATAGAAGCAAGCTGAAAACTATTAACATGTAACACAGGTAAAAGTAATGGACCAAAACCAAAAGCTGAGGCCCAAGTTCCTTTTAAAGAAAAAGCGGGGGAATAAGGAAGAGACAACCCAAGAACGACTGACCCAAATGGCTTCAAATAAAGAAAGAAAAGAAAGCAAGGAAAGGGCATTACGTAGCTGTCAGAGAAATAGCAGCTCAGAAAAAAAAAAGGAGGAACAAAAGAGGAAGTAGCAGATTTCACACTACAACGGTCATAAAATTTTTGGGAAAGGAAAGAAGAAAAGAAAGAGAAAGAAAGCATGGGGAAGCAGCAAAATGACTACCACTGCGGAAGAAATAGACCGAAAATAAAGTCTTGAATGCAAAGAACGAAAGTACAGCTATATAAGACAGGAAAGGAAGATGCAAAAACGTGATTAAAGTTGTCAAAGAAAAATCTTGGTAAGGCATTGAATCACATGTTAAGGCATTAACACTGCATAATTGTGCTGAATCCAACTGTCCTCTATGAATCTTCATTGTGCCAAAAGGTTGAATTCATCTTGAGTTCACGAAACACTAACCATAAAGAGAAGGAAATCGGTAAACAGAAAATGAGGATTTGGAAGGCATGGAAGATGCTAGGATTGATGATGCATTGTGTTGCAGGATGCATATGAATTTCCTCTGCTTACGAACTATTTTAATGTTGTGTTATGGTTTGATTTTATGAGAATTCATTTTCATATTCATTGTAATTTCTTTTTAATTTTGGATTTGGTGTGACATGACTTTGATTTGAGGGTGTTGATTCAATTTGCAAAAATCAAATATGATGACAAATATTGTGTGAATATTTTAATGTGCGTTTAGTATTTTCAGTAAAAAGAAAGAGCTGAGGCCAAATAACATACAACCCACACATAGAAGCAAGCTGAAAACTATTAACATGTAACACAGGTAAAAGTAATGGACCAAAACCAAAAGCTGAGGCCCAAGTTCCTTTTAAAGAAAAAGCGGGGGAATAAGGAAGAGACAACCCAAGAACGACTGACCCAAATGGCTTCAAATAAAGAAAGAAAAGAAAGCAAGGAAAGGGCATTACGTAGCTGTCAAAGAAAGAACAGCTCAGAAAAAAAAAAAAGAAAAAAAAAGGAGGAACAAAAGAGGAAGTAGCAGATTTCACACTACAACGGTCATAAAATTTTTGGGAAAGGAAGGAAGAAAAGAAAGAGAAAGAAAGCATGGGGAAGCAGCAAAATGACTGCTACTACAGAAGAAGTAGACCGAAAATAAAGTCTTGAATACAAAGAAAGAAAGTACAGCTATATAAGACAAGAAAGGAAGATGCAAAAACGTGATTAAAGTCTTCAAAGAAAAATCTTGGTATGGTATTGAATCACATGTTAACGCATTAACACTGCATATTTGTGCTGAATCCAACTGTCCTCTATGAATCTTCATTGTGACAAAAGGTTGAATTCATCTTGAGTTCACGGAACACTAACCATAAAGAGAAGGAAATCGGTTACCAAAAAATGAGGATTCGAAAGGCATGGAAGATGCTAGGATTGATGATGCATTGTGCTACAGGATGCATATGATCAAATACCGATTTTCGGTTACGTTTAGGAGTTCATTATGTTTCTTTATCTATAAGATTTGATGTTTTAATTTACGGTAAAATGCGTTTACCATCATTAAGGTTTGGTAAAATAGCATCCATTCTAAACTATTGGAAAAATTGCTTCTCACCTCATTTTCTCTTAAGGAAAGTCACTAATATTTTCAAAAATAAAATAAAATAAAATAAAATAAAAACAAAAGAACCATTAACCAAAAGAAGTCACTGCTAAAAAATATTTAATACAGACTGATTTTATAGACGAATTTTGTTTAGCAACACAGATCGATTTTTTAAATTACAAACAATTTTTTTGTCTGTAAAAAAATAGAAATTTTCGATAAGATTTGGACATACGTATACAATAGGATATCTCTTTGTAATCATTCTCGCCAATAAAACACTGCTTCTACATAGAAATGGAGTACAAGTAAGGAAACTGCTCCTTCAAGCACAAATCTCCCACTCATACCTCAATCCAGAAGCAAGTCTATGAGTTGTCACCCTCTTTCTTTCGCAAGCCATTATACACAATATTCTTGATCACTTATCCATAGCCTTCAAGATTGGATAATTGCTTCCAATTATTGGACGGTGCCCCAAGGGTAGGTTGGTACCATCTTCTGTGTTGTTATTTTATGGTTAGACTTAATCACCCTTTTCCATAATGGACAAGATCCATCAAACAACCTCCCCCACCATTTAAATAAAAAAGCCTCATTTTCTTTATAATGCTACCCACCCATCCTCCCATACGGAATAAGAGGGATTCCCTTGGAATTTCTTGTTGAAGACGAGAAGAATCACCTCTAAATACTCATAACATTCTCTGCCACTGCTTTGAAAATTTTGAAGAGGAATTGATATCTCCCATATTTTTGGGCCTTTGTATAATCTCCCAAAAATGAGAGAGATTCCTTTAAATTTCTCATTGAAAATCAGAAGAATTTCCTCTTAATACTAACAATTCTCTCTCCCGCCACTTTGGGAATTTACTTAATCTATTTTAATTGATATAACACTTCGTACTCACTTAAAATCGTAACAATATGAAACAAAGATAATTATCAAATAAGATCTTTGAGCATGAGTATATGATAATTTATCATGCAAAAGCAACGTTAAGGAGGTCTATAGAGAACACTAACCATAAAGAGAAGGAAATCAGTTACCAAAAAATAAGGATTTGGAAGGCATGGAACATGCTAGGATTGATGATGCATTGTGCTGCAGGGTGCATATGATCAAATACCGATTTTTGGTTACGTTTAGGAGTTCATTATGTTTCTTTATCTATAAGATTTGATGTTTTAATTCAAGGTAAAATGTGTCTACCATCATTAAGGTTTGGTAAAATAGCATCCATTCTAAACTATTGGAAAAATTGCTTCTCACCTCATTTTCTCTTAAGCAAAAATACTAATATTTTCAAAAAATAAAATAAAATAAAATAAAAACAAAAGAACCATTAACCAAAAGAAGTCACTGCTAAAAAATATTTAATATAGACTGATTTCATAGACGAATTTTTTTAACAACACAGATCGATTTTTTTAAATTGCAAACAATTTTTAGGTCTATAACAAAAAAATAGGAATTTTCAATAAGATTTGGAGATACGTATACAATAGGATATCTATATCCGTCACCAAATTCTCTTTGTAATCATTCTTGCCAAAAAACACTGCTTCTGCATGGAAATGGAGTACAAGCTTGCGCTGGGGGCAATGTTACGGGCTAAAAACCTCTAAGCTTGCGTCCAAGCTTGATTTTTGGGTATCGATTTATATATATATATATATATATATATATATATATATATATTTGTTGGCCATGGCTTTTGGTTGAGAAATGTCTTCTTTTGATTGACCCTTAGGCCTTTCTTTTGGGAAGGAAGTTCTTCCTTGTATGAGTAACATGTGGAATGTAGAAAAGTAAGAAAACTTTATTGATGATCGGGCTGTGTACCGTTTAGCATTTGGGCCCGTTAAAAACCCTCCAGGAAAACCTGGGTCGGGAAAAGAGTGTCCTCCTGCCAAGCTTCATTCTATGATGTTATGTGTAAAATTTGTTGTTCCTTCCTGGATTTTTACCAAGTTGTATTTCTTCTAGTTCTCCCTCGCGTTGAGGTTTCTCCTCTTGTCGATCGAGGTCCACCACCATCGTCTCATCTCTGACTCCCACACTTTCTTCTGCAACTTTTCTTTTCTAACCGACCTTCAAGCTTGCTTGGTGACACCTTCGTGATAGTTGTTGGTCAGCCTTTACTGTGATGATTTCCCCTTTCTTTGAAGGGAACTTCATTGCTAAGTGGTGGGTGGACACCACGGCTCCTAGCTTGTTAAGTGTCTTTCAACCGATTATGGCGTTGTATGCTGACGGTCGATCAACCACCAAAAAATTAACCTTTTTTGTTTGGCTATTAGGCTTTGCCCCAAATGTAACATGATGTGTGGTGTACCTGTCTGGGTCTATCCTCTCTCCTGTAAAACTGACAAGCTTCGATTGATGAGTTTTTAGATCTGAAGAGTCCATTCCTAATTTGTTGAAGGCATCACGGAATAGGATGTCAGCTGAGCTGCCCTGATCAATCAGGACCCTCTTTACCTCGGCATTAACCATGATGACAAATATAATCATCGCATCATCATGGTCAGGTGTGACTCCCTCCCCGTCTTCATAGGTGAACACGATATTTGGCATTGGGGGTAGCCTTCGGGGGGTTGGATTGCGGGTGGACACGTGCATCACCTCTTTGAGGTGTTTTCTCTGTGTTGATTTGGATTCTCCCTCGCTCGCGAATCCTCCTGAAATAGTGTTAATAGTCCTGAGGGGTATGCTCCCTTCACTGTTGGTGTTATCAAGGGAGTCGAGGTCTTCGTCTTTTCTTCTTCTTGTGTTCCTTTTGTCCGTCTCAGAGTCAGGGGACCTCACCTATTACTCTTTTTACCCCTGCTCTTGACGAACTGTGCCATGATGCTTCTTTCTTTTCTGATGAGCTCCTCTAGTGCTTCTTTTAAGTCGATGTCATTGTCGGTTTTGTGGCAATGAGATTGGTGAAACTCACAAAATGGCAATTTTTTTCCTTTGGGAACGTTCCTCAAGGGGCGAGGCGTCGGAAGGTGGACGACGTTGACGACCTCCTTTAGGATTTGAGAGGGGGTTGTCGTTAATTCAGACCAGCTTCGAAACTTGTCAGGGTTTGGTGGACGCCCATCCTTCTTTGGTTGGTCCTAGTTCGGCTTGCCAGGCGGGTTGAAATCTTTTCTCTGTAGGGCTTTTCTTCCCTCTTCCCCATTGATGTGTACTTCTGCTCTTCTGTTAGATTCTTCGAGTGTCTTTGGTTCTTGTCCTAGGAATTCTTCTGAGAACGGGGTCCCTGGGCGGATTCCAAAACAAAGTGCCATCAAACTTTGTTCGACGATGATGTTTTCTACCAGGTTTGCTTCCTTGGCAAAGCGCTCCAAGTAATTGCGCAAGGACTCGTTCTCTCCTTGGTTAATGCCCAAGAGGCCAATGGCTGTCTTGGGTTGTCTTTTGCTGGTGGTGAATTGTAGCACGGACTTCAGGGAAAGGTCTTCAAAACTTGTGATTGACCTTTTAGGTAGGGAGAACAACCACTTCTCTGCTGGTCTTGCGCGGGTTAGTGGGAACGCCCTGCAAAGGACGGCATTGGGTGCTTGCATCAACCAAGTTTTGGACTTGAATGCCGTGAGGCGCTTCTGTGGGTCTGAGGTTCCATCATAGGCTTTCGCAGTCTGAGGGAGCGGGAAGTTCTTTGGCGGGTTAACGCGAAAAATTTCGTCTGAGAATGGGTTGTCGTTCACGACAGATCCTTCATTCCTCCATTGCTCCTCAGAGCCTCGGGTTGGGTCCGAGTGGACAGAACCTTTAGAGTCTAAATCTACAGTCCATATCAGAGAGTTTTTGTGTCGGCTGTGCCGCTCACAGTGGCTCGTGCGTTGGGAATGCCGAGATGGGACTAGGGAGTGTCGTCAAGGAAGACTTCGGCGTCGTTGCTTTGGGGAAGGAGTTCTATTGGACTTCCTTCGCTTCGGGGCTGGGGACGGGGTCCTCTTTCTATTCCTGACGTGCTGGAGGGTAAGGGACCTTTCCCGAGTATCCTAGGGTGGTCCTTATGCTGCAAAGAAGTAGGTCCCCTATTGTCCCCCCTTTGATCTCGATCTCGTCGATCCTTTTTCCTGGGTTTGTCTCTCCGCTCCAAAGTTTTGAGACGTCATTCTTGCTGTTTGTTGAGGCCTCGGAGCCCGAGGATAACCTCGTAGGGATCCGTGTTGTTCTGAGAATTTGGAACAACTACCTGGGATGGGATATGTCGTCCATTGGGTTCTCGACGATCTACATCGTTTTCCCCTGTTATGGATGCAGGTAGTCCATCCCGAGGGTCAAGTTCCTGGTGCTGCGAGTTCCGGACTTCCCCTCCAAGGATCCCCTGTCGGACTTGGGGGGATTCGCAGCGACGTTGTTGGCTTCCATCAGGGCACCAGTAGAGGGGGTAGGCTGACACTTACGAGATAGTATCACGGTTCCTACAAACGGTGCCAATGTTCACAAGTAATTTGTATGGGGTACGAGGTTACCTGAACAGTAAGGGAGGCGCCTTGACGAAAGCTCTAAGACTGAGGGCAAAGGCTTCGAGCGGGTTCGGAGGTCTGGACGAGGGCTCTGAGCGGGTTCGGAGGCTCGGATGGAAGCTTCAAGCGGGTTCCTTTTGGAGAGAGTGCGGCGGCGGGGTGTACCTGCAAAGGCACTCCGACGCTCAAGTAAGCACAAGGATTAGGAGAGTTATCTAAGAGGAGACTGAGAGGTACCTGGTGACCTGAGGGGTCGTGTGCTTTTAT
>QANU01054871.1:0-19037 GCA_003254905.1 Nissolia schottii
AAAAAAAAGGAAAGGAAAGGAAAGGAAAGGAAAGGAAAAGGAATAGGGCATGACGTCACTAAGCCCCAAAAAAGAAAAAGGAAAGGAAGGAAAAAGGAATCTTTTCCTAGCTGTGCCACTAGCCGGCAGGAAAGGCAAGCTGAACCCTGGGCATGCCTTGTCCCTAGCATAAGGATGGGGTAGGGTCCCGTCGCCATCCCTAGCATAAGGATGGATTCTCCTATTGTGAGCTACTGAGGTTTAACGCGGCCTAGTCCTCACGGTACTGAGACTCTATGGCGGTAGGCCACCGTTACGGGGGGTTGAGCTTGAAGTATGTGCTCTAAGTGATATAGCTGTACATAAGTGAAGGTGCGAAGAAGCTTATAATTAAAATGGGCACGGTTATAAGTGGACACGCACTGAAGCTTATTATGTGATTATGTGAAATATGTGAGTATGTGTAACTTAGGAAGTAAGATAGAGAACAGATGACTTAGTAATGAAGAATAGGTTCCCCAGTCACCTAGCAAATTAGATAAATGGATTTTAATAAAAGGTAGGGATATAGTATAACTATGACACTTAGAGACCCCCTGAGCGGCAGAATCATAATTGAGTGTAATACAAGTAGCGAGACCAGAGGTAACCCATTGAGAACCCAGTGTTCTCATCTCCCACTCCTTTATGGTTCTAGGTGCGCACGATGAGGAGAGAGAGGACGCCACAGCGGGGCAGGCAACACGAGGGACGAGCAGAGGAGCTACAGGAGATAGAACCTTCCCAAGGGAAGACAGCTGAAGATCAGACGATTAGCTAGTGGATGATATATGTGTATTTGTACTTCTATGTGATATTTGTACTTAATATTTATAATACTAACTATGTATTTGCTTATGAATGTATGAAGGACAATTGTTTGTTGTCTTGGCGGGTACTAATGATATCTTCATTTATCGTAAGCATGCTATGTCTCCGCTCGCAATGTATGCTCTAACGCGACAAGGCTCCTAATTTACTCTATGTGACGTATAAAGAAAGTTTCAATTTGGTCCATATTTTGGGTAACAATATTTTCTTATGTATAATACATGGGACTATGTAATCCCCACTAAAGCAGATAACAACCTAGTGAGCATTGTTTGCGACGTACGCGTGAACAGTTAGCTATGGTGTTACAAAACCAATTTATCAGTATTTGACCTTAAATTCTTGGCCACAAATTCATCCAAGAGACAAGATAACATACGGCCAAGAATGAGCCATGTAGCGCAGCAAGGTGTCATGGTAATCATGACATTAATGACTAAGCATGGTGATTAAGCATGCTTAGACACCATATGACATCATGGATGATGTCTTCAAGGGGTAAAATGGGAATTCACCCCAAGGGAATTTTGGGATAAAGAATTTCGTGGGTTTGCCTATAAATAGGGCCATGAGCTCTTCAAATTCAAGAAGACATAGGAAGCTTGCCAAAATTCTGCCGATTTGCACACTCTGCCATTACTTCGCCAAACTACAGATACAATAGTTTTCTGCTTAATCTAAACCCTAACTCTCCATAATCTTCTCTATAGAAACCATTCCTTACTTTCTTAAGCAAAACCCTTCATCCATCATCTTTAAGAATTCTTCCGGTAGCAAGGAACACAAGTTACCAGACTCTTAGAGTTTCTGCAGAACTTGTGAAGAATTAGTCTCCAAGTGGGTAAACCGACTTATCCACTGTCTATGTGGTTGTATGTTAGATGATATATGATTTTAGGATATTGTATGTAACCATGATTATATATATATATATATGTATTGTTGATATTGTCTAGAACTGCTGGTGCTATCTGTGATTCTGTCAGAATTTAGGAAAGCCTAAGACGAAAATAGGCATATATCACATTTTGAAAGGAACTGTATGATGGGAATTTCATCATGAAAAACTAATTTTATTTTTGGATTCTACACGAAAATTGAGTGGGGATGTCATTTTTGGAGTCCCCGATAAAATTCTCAGCAAATAGACAAAAAACGGGGTTTTTGGGAAACAAGGGCAAAATGGGAATTTGAGCTTTGGGAACTGAAAAACTGGGTTTATTTTCAGAAAATATGGGTTTAGAACTATCAAAAACCCTAAGGGCAAATCTTGAGTCCATCAAGTTTTTGAGAACCAAAATTCCAAAGAAAACAGGGCATTTATGGGGGCGAAATAGCAGTTTTGGGACAAAGGGTAAACCAGTAATTGCGTGTAGTTGGAGTTAAATTATCAATTTCTAAGCATGAAAAATGATCTTAGGGCTATCAAAAACCTTCGGTTAAGGACTTAGACCTCTTCGGTTTATGATCACTAATTTCTGACAAAAAGTGGATGCCTGTTTTGCTAGTTGTTGGATTTATGTTTGCCTGAGTTTAAGAAATGATTGAGCATGAAATTATGTCATTTTTTACTATTGGGAATGGAGAATAAATGTTGGAGGAAATGTTTTAGGATTGGGTATGAGAAACCTTGCGGGAACATGGAAAATTGCAAGAATTGGGACTGAAATTCGTCAGGTGACGTTGAGCGGCCTGTGGCATTGAGCGGCCTGAGCTGAGCGCTGAGCGGCCTGAGCTGAGCGCTGAGCGGCCTGACTAAAACTCAGAATCTCAAACATGAAACTTGGCATTTTCTTGTCCATGATCTAGTTGACTTTAGGGTACGTAAAGCGGGCCAAACTCTAAGTCATGAGACTTTGTGAAATAGAATTTTAGACTATTTGCAATTATCCATGGATCTGCTATTTTTTACTAAGTAAATCGTCTGACATGAAATATTGAGTTATGTTATTCTATGTGAACGGTTGGACTGAACTATGAACTGTGGAGCTGAACTAAGGGAAGGACAGGAATGGAAAAGAACCCTAGGGTGTGACGTCACTAAGTCCCTAGTAATAATGATGATGATAAGTACACTTCTGGTAGCGTCGATAGGGCATGCCAGTAGTAGAAACTTCAATGATGATGATGAGTACACTTCCGGTAGAGTCAAAAGGGCATGGCAGTTGTGGAAACAAGCATGATGATAAGTACACCTCTGGTAGCGTCAATATGGCATTCCAGTGGTGGAAAGCTCCCCTAGTAGCATCGATAGGGCATGCCAATGGGACAAATGTTTTCCTAGCTGCAATGATAGGGCCGGCAGGAAAGACAAGTCCAACTCCTGGAACACGTCGATAGGTCAGACCCCTCGCCATTCTGTGATAAGGATGGTTATTCCGCTGTTGATTGATGATTGGCTCATGGTATAGAGACCATTCAGGTAAAGCGCAGCCTGGTCATCAACAGTATAGGAACAGAAGTAGGTTGCAGTTGTATGGCCGCAGCTGCAAGGGAGGTGGACTTGAGTATGTGAACTACGTGCTCTATGTGATATACAACTGTACACAAGTAGATGTGCGCATAAGCTTATAATTAAAATGGGCATGGTTATAAGTGGACGCAAGCTGAAGTTTATTATGTGACAATATGTGATCTAGGAATTAGAGTAGAGAACAGATAACAGAGATAAAGAAAAATAGGCTTCCCCAATCACGTAGTAAATTAGATAAAGCTGCTCAGGCTTAGCATGAATATTAATAACTAGTAGGGATATAGAATAATTGTGACACCTAGAAACCCCTGAGCAGCCTGGATCATGAATGAGAATAAGAAGTTCCCCAACTCCTAAGGTTTCCCACTGAGAGTGCCATGATCTCACTCTACTCATCCATGACTCCAGGGTTTGACGCGGAGCAAGGAGAGGAGCAGCACGGGGAAGAACAGTACCAAGGGAGGCCAACAGAGAAGACTAGACTATTAGTTAGTAGGATAGGTGTTTTGTACTATAATACTTGTACGTAACCACTATGATATTACTTGTGTGATTACTTGTGAATATATGGTATGGACCACTTGTTGCTATGAATGTTGAATATGCATGATAAATATTAGTTAAAATATGCTACGGTACCGTTCGCAATATATGTTCTGACGTTGAATGAGGCTCATATTTTACACTACGATACGTATGAAGAAAAGTTGAAATTGGTCCATATTTTTGGGTAACTATACTTTTGAACTCATAAATGGGACTAAGTACGATCCTAACCAAACTAGATAACAACTTAGCAAGCGAGTTTGCTACTTAAGCGTAGACTAGCTAGCTAAGGTGTTTCATCATGCACGACAAGTTTGGGGAAATTTCTCCAAAAATTTGCCCATGTTCGGTCATGTTAGATCATTTGCAGTCTCCGTGTCTCGCGTGTGGTTGTCCAAAATATATTATGGACGCACCGTCGTGATCTACTAATTTTCTTGATTAGTAGTTCGAGTCCGATTATGGTGTTCAGAAATTTATTTTCTTATCGGTACATGTTACGGGTATTGTCGGTATTCGTAAAACTTCCCGATGGACCCAAGGATCGTCTGGAGGCTTGGGAAAATTTTACGGGATCACCCAAAACCCTATTTTGGGCCGAGGTTTCGCAGGTTACCCGTGATGTTTTAATCCTCCTCGCGTGTTGACCGGTGTCCGTAATTATTTAATTAACGAGTTTCCATAAGGGAAAAATCCCAGATGTTACAACGTCACCCCACATACCTTCATATTTCCTTTTTTTCTTTCTTTTCTTTTCGTCATGCGTTAACATCATCGACCAATCCATCTTGCTGAACTGGTGAGGGGCTTGTCCATAGACGTGCCAAGAGAGGGGATAATCCTAATCATATAATTACGTACTTTCTTCAAGGTATACCGGACCCTTTGTGGCCGGAACCTTCTTAAGATATCATTCGTCCCTAGGGTTCAATTATGCTCTTTAAACTTTAGGTGATAAGTCTCTAGTTATGTACAGTCGTCCTAAAACCCTGACGGCGACCGGGTCCTCATGATGCATGCTCTCATAAGTACAATACATTCATGGTTACTTCCATACCTAATCCTTAGAGTTTTAGTGCTTGTTGGAAAATGTAGAAAAGCTAAAATCTAAAGTTCTTCAGTGGTCATTTGAATGACTAGCTGAGTCATTCGAATGACACTGAAAATTTGCTCTCAGATTGTGATTTTTACAGTGTCATTCGAATAACCATGCTAGGTCATTCGAATGACCTGCTAAAATGGCTTCAGGATGAATAAAATTTAGGGTCATTCGAATGACAATGCTAGGTCATTTTCCAATGACCTTGCCTTAAACTCATCCGGAGCATTGTTTCTTGCTAAAACTCCTTACAGAAACTTATATTTTTCATTTAAAACATTCCCATGGTTCCAACTGACACTATAACACAGTTTTCCAGCTCAGAAACATATAAAATAACTATTTCATAATATTCCCTACATTTTCTACATAAACTCTATTACTTTAAAACTTCAGATACACGCATATAAAATAACAATAAAAACCACATAGACAGTGGGTCTAGGGTTACCCACTTCCTAAGCTTTTTGTGAATTGGTGAAAGTGATGAGAAAAAATATTCTCCTCACGTTGATGCGTCCCTCTTATTTTTCCTAAGTAGCGTAACTGCAGTGTGTACGAACGGAACCGGCAGAGTAACACTTAGACAATTTTTATGTGACTTGGCCATGACCCTTGGGTCTATTTATAGCCAAGGGCTCGGCCAAAAGTAAAAGAAAAATAAAATAAATAAATAAAAAAAGATAAGGATGCATTTATTGTGCTTTGTTGTCTTTGACCACGTGGGTCAATGGTATTTGTAATTCTAGATAGCAACCTAAGAAGGGGGTGAATTAGGTTTCTCTTGTTTTTGACGGATTTTGATTCTTTGAAAGATGGTGAATATTATGAAACCCTAATTCCCAAATTATGAACAACACCCAGTAATAACCGAATAGATGTTAATGTTAAAGCAGCAGAAATTGTAAATTGTTGAATGTAAAAAGTGTAAGGATAAGAAAGATCACACCAGAGATTTATCCTGGTCACCTTCAACCACCGAAGGCTACGTCTAGTCGCCTGTTCTGATTCAGGGATTTTTCCACTATGTAAACTGGTGTTGTGTACAACCTCACAACCGAGGCACTTACACGGACAACTACAAGAGAACACAACCGTTCCCCTGGTTACACAATGCCCTCATCGAACCCTACGGTGATGATCAGAAAACACACCGAACACTACGGTGTTTACAAAACCACACCGAACACTACGGTGCCACAATTGATTAACAATTGTTGAAGAAGTAATACAATGGCTTTGCCAATCCTAAATTCAGGGTTGGAAGTTTTCCTGAATAGAAAGCACAAATGATATAACAGTTAAGGCTCAAAGGCTTTCTTAAGATTTGGATTGAAACACCATTGAAATTTTGATCAGAACTTTGTGAATATGAAAGTAATAATTGAGTTCTGGAGTGGTGTGTGAGTTTGCACGAGTTTGGCACTTACCTCTTCATGAACCATTGCCATGGCTTCCAAATGCCAAACAACACATTGTTTCATGAAAAAACACACCAGTTCGTGCATGTAATCGATTAACCAAGTGTGGTAATCGATTACACTCATAACCGTTACCAATTTTCAAAATTCAAGTGGTGGTAATCGATTACCACGAGTGTGTAATCGATTACACNGGTAATCGATTAACACGAATGGGTAATCGATTACTCACATAAAGAATGGCATATTTTCAAATTTCTAATGATGGTAATCGATTAGAGCAAGTGGGTAATCGATTACTCATGCTGAAAATGTTTTCCAAGTGTTGCAAACCCTAGAAAAGTGTTGCAATGATTTTAGGGTTTTAGCAAAAGTGTTAGACTTGTTAGAATGAAAACCTTATGAGCCATTAACCATGATATCAATAACAAGTGCTAACCATTAAACTCTAAGGTAAAAACACTTGAACCTTTAGTATGATGATCGGTTGATCGTTGCAATTCATCGGTTGTGTCTTTACCTTTTTCTTGCTTTTTGTTGATGTGAGTTGTCTTCATCAAAACCAAGCCATCAATGGTCAGAGAAAGAATCTTCTTCACAGTATTGCGCACTGGCTTGCCACTTTTCGTTCATGTATGATCGCGTTTGGTCGTTAATCGCTCATGTACGGATATTCTAAAAATATTCCGAACACATGGTCGCGATCTACTAATTTTCTTGGTCATGATGCTATGTCAGGTTAAGGTATTTGTGAACTTGTCTCTATAAGAGTATATTTTATGGATACCTTTGGCACCTGACAAACTTCCGGTATTAACCGAAAATTGATCCAAGTCCCGTAAAATCTCCGTGAGCTTATGAAACCATTATTTTGACTGGTATTTTGGACTTACGAAACCCTTACAATTAAATTTCCAGTCTAAATAACCGTCTCGATGACACTTTAATTACGCAGGATTATTAATTACGCAAAACCTTTGTAAAGGGAAAAATTGGGATGTTACATGGTCCGTGTGTAATGGGAGCAAGAAAAAGGTTTGTAAACTTTGTTCAATATAGTTTGTAACAAAAAATTCATTTTTTTTCATGGGAACGTGTAAAAATGTAGCAGAAGAGAGAGAGAGCCTCTTGTTAATGGAGTAGAAGAGAAAGTCTGTCATCAGTTAAGTCGTCTTCTCTCTCTTTTGCTACACTCAAATGTTTTTCTGTACATACTGTTTTAGTTACGAACTTGATTAAACAAAGTTATAAACTTTTGTTGTAGGAATTACAAACTATTATCGTGAGTTACAAACCTTTGTAATCACATCACACTCTCTTTTGCTCCACTTTCACACAAAAATGTATTTTTTTATTACGACCTTAACTAAATAAACCTTTATTCAATCAAGTTATAAACCGACAAAAGAGAAATATTTGACAGATGGGACAATTTTTAAATTAAATTTAATATTTCTTTGTAGACCCACAGTCACTGAGTTGATATGCGGTAGCAACTACAGTAGCACCCTAATTTGTTATTCAAATAATAGCACCGTATATTTTTGTAACATTTGTAATACCAATTTCAATTAAAACAGGGAAAGCATTGTGTGCACCGATAATAATGCAACAATGAGCACAAAAGAGGCGAACAAGCCTTGTGAGGCCGAAGCTGCAGCTGTAGCGATAGGAGAAGAAGAAGAAGCAGAAACGGGTGAGGATGATGATGATGGCGATGATGCAGGAGAAGCAGGCCCGTTCCCATTAACTGTAGTAATCTTCACCTTCATGCCTTGACTGCAGTGGCCCAAGGTACCGCAGGTGAAGTACCTTGTACCTGCCTTATTCAGTTTGACGACATCGTTGCCACTGCTCATGGTATTCACTGGACTGCTAATATCGCAGTTCTTGTAGTCACTCTCGCTACCTAGCTCTACCACACTATGCAAAGAAGAGTACTTGAAAACTGCAAAGCAATAAAACAAAATAGAGCATATAAATTTGATCACATTTATCAAATCAATTTTGATAAAGGAGAAAACCCGTAGCTTTCAAACTAATTAATTATGGGTACTTAAGACACATACCAAGTTGATCTCCAACCTTAAATGTTTGGCCTGAAGTCCACGAGTTAAAGTCCGTGGATTGATCCCAGCCTTGGCTTCCACCGACGACATGTTTTGCAGCCAAGGCGTCCTTTGCGATCAAAGAAGCAACGGCCAGTACCAAGAAAATTGTGTTCTTGTGCCCCATTCTTCTTTCAGCTTACTACTCCTTCGGTTACTAATTCGGTTCTCTTTGAGCATTGTTATATACTTCATTCCTATTTATAAGCAAGATCAGAAAGCAACCTAGTTAATTATATTATTATATATATGTAGAAACCAATATTCTAATTGGGGGGTCGTTAGTGAGGGACTTGTTGATAAATATAGAAGGAGGGTTTAAACTATATTCTAATTGGCGTAACATAACTTGCTCATTTCTTTGATTACAGGCCAAAACAATGGAGCAATGTGGTGATGAAGTATGCCCCGTTTTCAATTCTTGGATTGCCTGTGAAGCATTATGGGGTGGGTAAGGTTGTTAAACTTAAAACTTGGCGTTCAAACGAAGTTATAATAGATCACATATCTTTAGGGATATCTTCGATGAATTTTATTCAGGAAATTTCGTTGTTGATGAGTGCTAGAGCTAGCAAGTGTACTAGTTGCCACAAGTAATAAGTGAGTCTTTTAGGACTTGGGTTGTCGTACCTATGGAGAATGGGGAACTACGTTATTTTACAACGTAGAATTACTTACTCAGGGCGTTGTTCTTTTTGGGGTTTTTAGAATTAAGAACAAATTGAAGAAAATAATTAATTAAACAATTAAAAGATAAATTAAATAATACAAATTGCACTTTAAATTATTTAGAGAATAAAGATGAGAAATATGTTAGGACATTAGACTTTCACTATTCTATTATAATTTTATAGTTATAATTCTTACCGAATTATGAATTAATTGATCAGTTATGGTCTAGCTTAATGGCTACTAGCCTCTATCGTGGTCAAGCAATCCTCTTATTCAAGGTTGGCCCCCCTAATCTCTTTGCTAGGTCTCAACCTATCCTACGGGTTATGTACTCTAATTACCAGCCCCTCATGTAACATCCCACTCTTTTCTTAGTAAGAATTTCCCTGCGCAACGGTTCGTAGGACCCTTGGTATGAGTAAATAGGTGGAAGTCTGTAGGAATTATTCTGTTTGGTTTTGACAAATTCTGACGACACTCAAATGATTCCTACTGACCCTTAGAATCAGATGATGAGATTAAACTGCCAATTAAACGAAGTTCTACTTAGTTTCGGACGATTCCGCAGACACTAGAACAGCTCCGTTTAGCCTGTAAAATTGAGCAGAGAGTCCCAAGCACTCGAATTAACTCGTAAACTCTTACGAGTTTACGACTTTACTACACAAAACGAGTTAACACTTATATAAACTCTTTTCTGATAAACTCATACGAGTTTCAATAAACTCTCAATTCTACTAGCGACTTTACGAGTTAAAATTTACCTATGAGTTTGCGAATTTACCTCAAAATGTACAAATTTTGTAACATTGTTAGATACTTACCTAACTTTGTTTATATTAGATAATGTATATTGAGTTTATTTAGCTAATTTCATATATTTATCATAATTGAGCTATGTTTTATTGAACTATAAAATAATATAGACACTGAATAAAGTATGACATAACCACTAAGTGTCATGCATTAAGGCGTATTTTATGATACTTCTTTCATTAATTTAATTTAAAGTTAACATTATTCAATTTCAATTATAAATACAATATTTAATCAAGTTTTGTTTCTAATTATATTGCTTATAACTTATTTTTTTACGTATGTAAACTCATACGAGTTTACGATCTGAGTTTGCTGAGACTCCACGAGTTTAATTAAACTCTCGAGTTTGACAACCTTGGTCCCAAGTCTCTGGAAACCCAACCGATACCAGGGAAAAGTTTCAGACACCTTAGAATAGCCCCACGACCTCATTGGGAAGGTTGGGAAATAACGAAACTGCGAGCAGAATGGTGGTCTGCAGTCACCAGGGCTCAACAATGTATCAAAGACATCTGTGAAGAACACACTTCCAGAGAAAAATATATCAATACCTTTGACTAACTTTAGTCCCATGTCAGGGAAAATTTGAGGATCGCGACGGTATAAGCGGAATATTTTTCGGACGACCGTGCGCGACGCACCGGGATTGCGAGCGACCAAACACGAACAAAACGAGACTGGGAGGGACCCAAATCTGATTTCCCCACGTGATGGCTGCAGATTTTCCAAGAAAAATAATAAAATAATGGTTACTATTTATTCATTTGACTCCTTAATTATCTAATCTAATTAATTAATTAAGAAATGAAATTAAAAAGGGCAAAATGGTAAATTTTCCAAGGGACAAAAGGGTAATATTGGGGTGCAAAATTTTGGCTATAAATAGCCCCTCATATTCAGAAAATTTTCAAGAGAAATTCTCTCTGGAACTAGCTGAAACTCTGCTCGTGTGCACTGCGGTTACACTGCATAAACTCCGACCAAAGCTTGGACAACGCTTGAGGCTTGGAGGACTACTATCCCACACCTTCTTCCTCATCTAATCAGCCCCCAAGAAATGGGTAACTCTAGCTTACTCACCTCCTTGGTGGTTGTTATTTGTTTATGTGTGTGTGTATGCCTTTATGCTTATGTATGCTAGAACTTATGCTAGGATTTTAGAATGATTCTGAAGGGTCCTGTGACCTGGATTAGGTTGTAATATACTTGTTAGAATGTGTGAAAGAAATCCAAGAAGTGGCCATGAGAACGGAGGAAAAGAAGGCAAGTGAAACAAAGGAGTATGCTGCAGTTTCGCCCAGGTATCGCTGAGCAGACTCATGAACTGCTAAGCGGTCTTGGACTCCGCTGAGCAATAAGGATGGAAAATTTTTAGGAACGTGCTTCAGGACGTTGAGCGGCCATAGGACCCGCTGAGCGGCCTGAAGTCCACGTGGGAGCAAGATTTTGAAAAGGTGTTGTGATGGTTTCAGGGGTCTGCTGAGCGGACATAAGGTCACGTTGAGCGGTCTGAGAGGCCAAGGTTCCATGGAAACTATCTTGGGCACATAGTTCCAACAAGCCGTGATTTCAATGATGTGCATGACTGATGTATGTGGAACATTGGATGTAATAGGTCAGGATATCATGCATCATGAGGGCCGGGTTGTCAGTAGGTGCTAGGGCAACCTTAGAAAACTAGAAATTAATCATGTAACGGGTAAACATCATAATTGAACCTTAGGGAATAAGTAATGTCATGAGAAGTACAAAGAAAGGAAAGAAAAGAATAAAGGCTAAATCATAACGGACGTGATGTAACTTCAGATAGCAACCTAAGAGGGGGTGAATTAGGTTTCTCTTGTTTTTGTAAAATTTTGGTTCTTTGAAAAGGATAACTGGTATGAAACCCTAATTCCCAAATTATGATCAATACCCAGCAATAAACAGAATGATTGATAATGTTCATGCAGCGGAAATGTAAATTGCTGAATATAAAGAGTGTAGGGATAGGAAAAATCACACCAGAGATTTTATCCTGGTTCACCTTCAACCACCGAAGGCTACGTCCAGTCCCCTGTTCTGATTCAGGGATTTTTCCACTATGTAAACTGTGTTGTGTACAACCTCACAACCGAGACACTTACACCGACAACTTCAAGAGAACAAACCAGGTCCCCTAGTTACACAATGTCCTCACCGAACACTACGGTGTTAATCAGAATTTCTTCACCGAACACTACGATGAATACAAAACCACACCGAACACTACGGTGCCACAATTGATTCACAATTGTTGAAGAAGTAATACAATGGCTTTGCCAATCCTAAATTCAGGGTTGGAAGTTTTCCTGAATAGAAAGCACAAATGATATAACAGTTAAGGCTCAAAGGCTTTTTGAGTTTTGGATTGACAATAAACTTTAAAATTGATCAGAACTTGTAAATGGTGATAACAATTTGGAGTTCTGGTGTTCTGCATTAGTTCTGCATGAGTTCCAACCTTATATAGGCAGAGGTTCCTGTTCATGAACCATTGCCATAGCATACAGATGCAAAACATTGCACTGTTTCATGAAAAAACACACTCATTCGAACATGTAAACGATTAACCAAGTGTCTTAATCGATTACACACATAGAAACTGCCAATTTTCAAATTCTTTGAAGTGGTAATCAATTACTTCGAATTGGTAATCGATTACTCACATAAAATTTGAGTTATTTTCAAAATTTCGTGTTGGTGATTACAGCAAGTTGGTAATCGATTACTCATGCAGAAAATGTTATATTTTCAAATTTTTGATGCTGGTAAATAATTACTGAAATCCAGTAATCTATTACTCACACAACAAAGTGTTTTCCAAGCGTTGCAAACCCTACAAAAGTGTTGCTAATTGATTTTACGGTTTGAGGAAAATGGTAGCCTTGTTAAAATGCAAGCCTTATGAGCCATTAACCATGATATCAATAACAAGTGCTAACTATTAGACACTAAGGTAAAAACACTTGAACGTTTAATTTGATGATCGGTTGATCGTTGAAATTCATCGGTTGTGTCTTTGCCTTTTTCTTGCTTTTTGTTGATGCGAGTTGTCTTCATCAAAACCAAGCCATCAAGGTCAGAGAAAGAATCTTCTTCACAAGTGACGTCACAAAGGTCCAAAGAAAGTTAAGGATCCCACTTCAGTCGCATCGCAAGGGCATACTGAAGGTGGAAGCCCCGCAGGTAGCGTCGAAAGGGCATGCTATGGTGGGGGTAACGAATGATAGACCTACTTCCGTAGCATCGCAAGGGCTTGCGAAAAGTGGAAGCCCGCCGCAGGTAGTGTCGAAAGGGCATGCCTAGCGGTGTGCGGTTACCTCCCTAGTAGAGTGGAAAGGGAATGCTAGGGTGAGGGTAACGAGTACCACGCTCGGTCGCGTTGCTAGGGTCGGCCCCTCACCATCCCAGCAGTTGGATGGTTGTTCATATCGTTGCTCAATGTATTCCTCCTATGAGCTTTACGTGGCTAGATACCATGAAACACCTAGCTAGTCGGCCTATGCTTAAGTCATAGACTTCCCGGCTAGGTGGTGCTCTTCTGGTGCTGCGAACCATTATGATTCTATATCCTGGCTTAAAATTAGGGTTTACAAGATAACGGGCCAATTTAAAACTCATTTCAATGATACTAAGGAAAATAATGAGCCATACGCATCATATACTGCATACGTATATTGTAAAAGAAAGTAAAGGAAACACGAGTACATACCTGGTGTACGGCGAGTACCCGAAGAAAATACAGTTACGGCCAGAAGGTAACACACATAATTATACATTAGTATCATAGAAAGCAGCTTGTCCGGCTACGGACATACCTATGTCACATCCCTTTATATACAATGGCACATATATACAATACTGCAAGTAAATTGAAATCTACGCACACGGATGAGTACTACTCATTGCATGTATGATACAAACCTAACTCTGTCTTTTGGCCAACACTGAAAGGGCTCTACTGCAGCTACTCATTGGAATCCTCCTTTCTCTCCCCGAGATCCACCTCATCCTCGCTGGAGATATCCGTCACGGCAGTGAACTCGCGGGGCACAAACCTGCGTGGTCGCACTGGGAGAACGCTCTTGCGGGCGGTAGTGCACATGCCTCATACTCGAATCGGAGGTGTAGCTGGCTCTGGGTCTGTCTCTGGCTCGGGCCTCAAATGTGGCTCTGGCCTCTGTGGCGGAAGACCATCCTCTCCGTCAACGTGGATCGGATCACGGGTGCTGCTACCTGGACGCTCGTCGATCCAGATGGGGCGCATGGGCGACGATCCTGGCCCTCGAAGCCTGCGTTGGGTCTGCTCTGGACTCTCTCCCGGAAAGTTCGCAGGAGCGAACGTGCTGGTGACACTCACCAAAACGTCGTTAATTTTAGTGCACGATCAAATAATAATTTATAAACCAAGAAAACCCCGAAAACGTAGTAAAGGGGCTAACCTAGGTCGTCTCTCAAGGAAGCAATTTAGAACCAATTTAAAAGTTTAACTAAATCAGGGGGTTTGGTTTTATGAAATTAAGAGAAATTAAAACGAGAGTTAAATTAATAATGATAAAAGCAATATCCTGCATACGGCATTTCTAGATCAAGGATTAACTGTCATTGGTTCCTAATTCATTATTCATAGTAGGGGATGTGATTATTAGTTGAAATCTCTAACTAATTCGCAATTTACTTAAGAAACTACGATCGTCAATCCCCTAAGCATTTGTTAATACAGGAATTAAGACTAAGATCTTAGCATTAAGAACCCATATTAATTATTTACCAATTGCACAACCTAATTAAATCTAATTAGTTTCCCAAAAAGTTCCTTATCATAGTTTAATAAATCATACAATCGCCAAGATTCATTAACCTAGATTTAACCCTGACCAATAACATGCGATCGCTATATCATTAATTAAGGGTGGAACAATTCATGAATAATCATTAAGCGCAAGACCTCGAATTAACCCTAATCTAGAGTTAACGCATGCAAGATATTAAGAAACTACTCCTCCATGGATGGAGGATAAAAATTCATAATAAGGAAAGAGAACGAAGGAGTAAATGACAACGGAGAATTGAAACAATAGAACCTGGATACAATTCGGCAGAACTTCGTCACAATTCTTGAAAGATTTCTAACAAAGCACTACTAACATAAGCCTAAAGTGCATAAAAAGGAAAAAGTGTAGGAAATAGAATATGGAGTTCTTCCAAGTTAAGAGGAACTTGGATGGGTGATGGATGGATCTTCAAGTGAATGCCTTGGCCTCCTCTTTATAGACCAAAATCCGAGGGCACCGTTCAGCAGTTTAGTACTATCGCTGAGTGGTTCAGGCGTTTTCGCTGGGCGGCCAAGCGGTATCGCTGAGCGGCGTCATCATTTCACGCGGCTTCATAAATGCGCTGGCAGCTTTTTGCAGGGCAGCGCCGACGTGTCAGGGCGGCGCCGCCATCCAGGTCGGCGACAGCTGGCGCATTTAATGTGGCGGCGGCAAGTGGCTCCGGCGGCTTCACCACTGAGCGATAAAGGATGCACCGCTCAGCGGTGCTTGTCGCGTTGTGCGCTGAGCGGTGGTGTGTTACCGCTGAGCGATCTGCTGCTAATTCCTTCTTTTTGTTTTCTTTTCCTCATTTGTCATTTTCTCCATTCTTCAGCAATGATCCTCTTGAACATTCATTTCCTACACTTAAAATAGAAGAACTACAAAAGAAATATACACATTAAATTCTAAAATTAAAATAATGCTTGAACTTGCCGTTTTTCTCAATTTTTCACAAAAAAGGATAATGTGCAAAAACATATTGATTAAGTATTAAACCTACACATTTTTAGTATGCATTGTTCATTTATAGAGTAATAAGATAGGGTGTAAAATCCACTTATCAAATTACCCCACACTTGAACATTTGCATGTCCTCATGCAAGAAACTAAGAACAATAGCAACTAAAAGTGAAAACAAAACAAAACAAAAGTGAAAAATCTTTTTGGTGCGGCGACACTATTTACATCCCCCTACAAAGCCGCGAAACTCAGGGAGGCACTTAAGCCGACTCACTAATTACCAGACAACTGTGCAAAATACATGACAATCCAAAAATTAAAGTACATTTAGACACGAGATGATATCATTGTGCATTAAGACTAAATTTCTTGGCATATCAATCATGAACAAAGAATAAGTCAAGGCATGCTAAAATCAATTGGGCCTCACATGTTAGTGTGTCACTCGTCACTCAAAGTGTATAGGTTCATCCAATGCTTTCTCAAACACTACACTAGAGTCGCCTCCATAGGTTTGACTTTCTCCTAAGAATCATGGATCACCAAATATATCTGACATGCATCAAGAGGTCTTTTTAAGGTAGTAATGGGGCTAAGGTCAAGGTGGGATATCATTTGACCAGTGAACTAAAGCCTAAGACTTAGTAGAATTCATGGCATATGTGCTTAAACAACGATGCAAGGACCTTGATCTCCATTAGCTTCTTTTGCCACTGCTTACCCATTAGCTCAGGGAAGAGTTTCTGACGGTACACCTACTTGGTTGTTTTTTTCAAATTAGTTGTTTTTTTTTTTAAGGAAAGAGCATTTTTATAGATTTTCTAACCAATAGGAGTAGTTGTGGTTGCTCTCCCCCTTCCTTGAATGTTACATGTTCTCATGTAACCCCACACTTGTTGCTTAGCACATATGAACAATTGTACCATAATTCTCCTAAGCCCTAAAGCCAGGTGTATCATGATTTTTCTCGGTTTATTAGCTTGTAGTGTGCTAATTATTCAATAAAAGGCTATAAGGCTCAAAGGGGCTAACAAGGGTCAAATATTCAGGATAGGCTTATATGGATATGTAAGCTGTAACATCCCGTGCTTCTACGAGCCGGTAAATTGTCCGTTTTGCAACCGAGAACGGCCGGGAAACGCCGAGGAAGCGAGGGAAGCAGAGTTGAACCTCCGAAACCCTGGAAAATTTGAGAAACAGACTAGGTTTGGCTGTTTTATAATTTTCGGGAGCCGCCGGACGAGTTTCGACTCGAACGGAAATTTCCCGGATACTGTAAAACGTCCGTAGAATTTCTCGGCTCGGTGAAAGAGTCCCTTTTCCCCGAGAAAATTGTTCTGGACCGAAGGGAAAAATAAATAGATCGCAACGGTATGTCCAAAATATTTTTAGGGCAACCGGGAGTAAGACTTTTCAGACAAAATGCGATCAAATAAAAATGAAGTTAGATAAAGGAAATTAACATCTGAAGGAAGTTATGTAATAAATAAATAAATAATAATATAATAATAATAATAAATGAAAACTGAAGCAGAGCTTCAGGAAAACATAAAAGAGGAAAACGAAAAGTAAAAAGAAAAGGAAAATAACTTTTACTGTTCGTGGTTATAAATAACCGCGTAGCTTTCGTAAACTTTCAGTTATTTTCACAAACGAGGGCCCGTTCTGACACAGCTAGGTTTCGTGGTGGAGTCTCCAGAAAATAGCCGGAGCACGCCATCGTGAAGAGGGAAATCTCCCCTTCAGAGTCACCAAATCGGAATTTCGAGTGGAGGTAGGTAATCCTAAGCCCACTGTCTATGTGGTTTAATTTCTACCTGTATATGTGCCTATTTGTATATTTGACTATAAAACTGCTAAGTAGTATTTTGGGGGGGAAATAATGTAAAAAGGGTTTTGTGAATGATGGAAAAATGAAATGCATAACTGTACTACTTGGAACCCTAGGAACAGTGGAAATTGAGAATTTAAGTCTTGGGGAGGCGATTTTTGTAGTCTTCATTCGAATACTGAAGGCTTTCAGTCGAATGGAAGCCAAAATAAGCTTTCCTTCGAATGAATTCCTAAGCAGTCGAATGAGGGTGAATTTTTAGGATTTCAATCGAATGAACCCCCTCGTATTCAAATGAAAGGATGCCGAGGGAATTCAGTCAAATGAAAACCCTCTTCAGTCGAATGAAAAGACTTCGAGGGATTTCATTCGAATACCACAACAAGTATTCGAATGAAACCTGGCAGAGTTGAGACTTTAGTGTTTCTAAGGAATCCAATGAGTAAGGTTAGGCCATACTTATGTATTTGAGCATGCATCATGAGGATGGGATGTCACCTAGGAGTTAGGACAACCCTAGAACACTAGAGGTCAATGACTGAATGTTTAAGAAAGCATAATGGAACATAGGAAAATACGTATATAGTTATATGCTAGGAAAGCCCCACTCTTGGCAAAGTCTTACAGATAAGCCCCTCACCAGTTCACAAAGTTGGATTGGTCGACGTGTTACCTTGCCATCCTTACAAGTTTGGATTGGTTAACGAGTCAGTCGCCTAATGGTGGCTTGGTTCGAAGAGGTTAATGACACAGGAAGGTAAAGGATGGACAGAAAAAGGTGGAAGTAAAGGAAAAAGCGTTAACCCGGCAAACCGGTACACGTAAGAAGAGAAAGTGCTAACTGAAACACCCTAGCTAACTGTTTACTCGTACGTAGTAAACAAAGCTCACTAGGTTGTTTGCCATCTGATCGGAATATCTTAGTCCGTCGTTATCTTTTGAAAATAGTGGTTTAAGAAAATAAGGACCAATTTTAAACTTTTCATTGACATTATATAATTACAAAACTAGAGCCATGCGTCTGAAAGATGAATATAACAAAACGTGTAGCAGTAGTGTAATAGAACATCCAATATACATCCAGGGGTCCATCATACAAAGTCACATAAGTGTATATGTAATACATAAGATACATCCATGTACATAGATCAAAATATCAACTACATGAGTCATAATACATCATATCAAAATACATATCAAAATACAAGGGCTGCTAGAGACCCTTGGCAAAAATCTGGACATCCAGCATATCTCTATGTCCCTATCCTGTCACAGCCGCTCATGGCTCTGCTGACGGCTCATCGGCATCCTCAAAACATGCGTCATCATCCGTACCTGAAGTCAATAAGGTAGTGGGAGTGAGAACGGTAGGTTCTCAGTGGAAGTAACTTTAGTTCCTAAGTCTCGTTCCATATTAGGTC
>QANU01054898.1:6404-22805 GCA_003254905.1 Nissolia schottii
TAATCAAATAATATTCTTTGCCTAGCATGCATGCATTGTAACACTAAAGCACTTGATATTCATGCATATGCACATATAGACACAAATATATCCAATAGTTAATCCATCAAGCACATATAGAGAGTTATTGGATATGTTCTCAAAAGGATGTTTTTCATATAACATTGTATGATGTGTAAGCTATATGATTACCATTAAGATCAATCATACAAGATCAAATGTATTCTATTTAGCGTACAACATCAAATGTATTCTTTTTAGCATATAACATCAAATGTATTCTTTTTAGCATGTAACATCCTTTTGCATTCTAATTGTCATTATCTATTTGTTATGTTCTATTTGTCATCATCAAGATATAGAACAACTAGGAAACCTAACCTAGTTCTACAAATATAAGCATATACAATAAACATAGACAATTAGAGTATTATTGTATTTGTCATCATCAAAACATATTGTATTAAACAATTGGAACAACTAGGGAAACCTAGTTCCCCATGAACAGGCTGTGATCACGTGAGCCACTATGATCCCACTTCAGGAGGTCGAGGCATCCTGAATGTGGAAGCCCGGCACAGGTGGTGTCGATATGGCATACCTGGAGGTGTGCGGTTACCACGCCTATGCATTGTCGAAAGGGGGCAAGCTTAGGTAGGGGTACAATATCCGCCCACTGTCAAGGGTCCCGAGGGGGCACACGGCAGGTGGAAGCCCACCGCAGGAAGGTCCAGACAGTGTCGGCCTACACTGAGGGTGCGAGGTTATTCCGTCATACTAGTGTCAACAGAGGACATTACTATGGTGGGAATAACACATATTCTGTTATGCTGTGATGTTCGATTATGCTGTTATATTTTGTCATGCACATGCACACTCTGATAACCATGTACATTCTGTTAGGCATGTTTATTCTGTCATGTTTATGCTGCTGACTATACTACACATATTCTGCTGATTCTGTTATGTCTACGTTGGATGACCATGTGATGTATATTCCGATGATTCTGTTATGCTGAATGTACTCTGAATATATTCTGTTATACAGTTTGATTTCTTGAATACATAGTCTGCTGTTATGCCGTACCGTCAAGAGCACGATCAAGACGGTTTACACGAAATATTAATCAGCACGAGACTGTAGTAAGCAAGAGTAGTTCCCATGTCACATATTAATTCAAATAAAGCTGTTCAGATAGGCCAGATAATAAATGGTAGGGACTTTAGTATGTATGTTCACTAGAGATCTCTGAGGGGCCTGAAGTTCGACATAATCTAGTACGAGACTCAGGAACTAAAGTTATTTCCACTGAGAACCTACCGTTCTCATTCCCACTGTTTTATGACTTCAGGTACAGAAGATGAATCTTATTTTGAAGATGCAGATGAGCCGCCTGATGAGCCATGAGCGGCTATGATTGAATGAGCTTAGAGAGAGAGATAGCTGTTTAGCATTTTGCCAAGGACATACTGAGTAGCATTCCAGTAGTCCTTGTATTTTGATGTGATGTAGTTTACTTATGTATTCAGTACTCCAGCTTATGTATATGAGATGTATATTTTACTTACTGTACAATGATGTAACTTTGTCTGATGGACCACCTGGATATGTATTGAATGTTTTATTATCTTACAGTTACACGTTTTGTTATATTGTTCTTTCTGACGCATGGCTCTACTTTATAATTATGCAATGTAAATGTAAAGTTTAAAATCGGTCCTTATTTTCTTAAACGACTATTTTCGAAAGATAACTATGGACTAAGGTATTCCGACCAAGTAGACAACAACCTAGTGAGCTTTGTTTACTACGTACGGGTAAACAGTTAGCTAGGGTGTTTCACTCTCCCCATCAGAACCACCGTAGCGACCGCAGCCACCAACACGCGCGCCCTCTCCGCTACCTTGCTGGTTACTGCCCCCGCGGCGCACGTCTCTCCCTTTCCCTCATCTTCCCCCTTGGAAGCCGTAGCCCCTCCTTCCCTGTGAAATTGCCAGCAACACCAACCGCCCTCCACTGCGCTCTCTCTGCTTGCAACCCGCTCAACCCACCTTCAGACTTACGAGCGCCACCATAGATGGCATTGGGCGAAATGGCGTTCGAGGCCGCCGCTAGAAGAACCTCGGTGGCCAGCCCCTGTGCCTCCTCCAGAGACGCCGCTGCCATCGCCGTTCGCGTCGCAAGGGCCCGTGACGCCGTTTGGGTCACTCTCCTCAGCAACAAGACGTTGTCCCCCGTGCTTGTTGACGCGCTTCTCGCCTGCCACTGCGCCGCCTCTGCTCGCAACCTGTTCTGATATCCCTTACTCTTCCTCCGTTCACCGCCAGACGCCACCGTCTCAACACCAAGCCCCGATGCCTCGGTTTCACCAAGCACAGCCACGTCTGCTTCTGGTGACGTCGTCGGTGAAGGTTTGGCGTTGTCGCCCTCTTCTCTGGCCGCTGCCGCCAACGTCGTTCGAGCACCCCCAATGAACACCACTGTCCCCACTAAGCCGGTTGCGGGTTGGTGTAACATCCCGATTTTTCCCCCTTAGTAAAATGTTCGTAAAAATAAATAAAATAAGGTATAAATGAATTTAGAATGAAGAAAAACATTACAAGTGTATTCCTTAGTGAAAGTTCCCCGAATAGTTGCTCGTAGAGCCCTTTGTAGGAATTAATCTCTAGAGGTCAGTAGAAATTATTATGTGGGGTATTTCCAAATTCTGCTGACACTCAAATGGATCTTCTCGACCCCTAGAGATGGATGAAAAACCTAAAGTGTCGGTAAAATGGAAATCGGTTCGGTTTCGAACGATTTCGCAGACACTAAAACAGCTCCGTTTAGCATGTAAAATTGAGCAGAGAGCCCGAAGTCTCTGAAAACCTCACCGGTACTAGGGAAAAGTCTCAGACTCCTTAGAATAGTCCCACGACCCAATCGGGAAGGTTGGGAAAGAACGAAACCGCGAGTCGAACGGTGGTCGGCAGACACAAGAGCGTAGAAACGGGTTGAAGGTATCTGTTGTAACATCCCGTGTTTCTACGAGCCGGAAAAGTTACCCGTTGATAGCCGAGGGCGGTCGAAAAACGTTGAAGGGGGTGAGGGGAGTCGAGTTAAATCTCTGAAGCCCTAAAAATTGGGGAAACGGACTAGGTTTAGCTGTCTCATAAATTTTCGGGGACCGCTGGACGGGTTACAACTTGAACGAAAATTTCCAAGATATTGTAAAGCGTCCGTAGGATTTTTCGACCCGATAAAAGAGTCCCCGATCCCTGAGGAAATTGTTCTAGACCGGGGGGAAAAATAAATAGGTCACTGCAGTATGTCCGGAACATTTTTAGGGGCAACCGGAAGTAGGGTTTTTCAAACAAAACGCGATCGAACGAAAACAGAACTGGGAAAGGGCATTAACTTCCTTCAGAAGTTAAGAAATGAACAAATAAATAAATAAATATAGAAATAATAATATAATAATAATAATAAATATAAGAAGATGAAGCAGAGCTTCAGCAAAACGTGAAAACAAAGAAATGAAGGTAAAAAGGGAGAGAAAATATCTTTTCACTGTGCACGGTTATTTATAACCTCGTAACTTCTCAGACGTTACATTCAGTGGGCAACCAAGGGTTACGTTCCGACGCATCTAGAGCTCGTGTCGGAGCCCCCTAAAATTAGATGGAGCACACCATCGTGAAGAGGACAATCTCCCTTTCAGAGTCACCAAATCGGAATCCTGATTAGAGGTGGGTAACCCTAAGCCCACTGTCTATGTGGTTTAGTTTTTAATTGTATACATGCCTATCTGTATATTTGACTGTAGAACTGTTAAGTAGTATTTTGGGGGGATACTGTGTAAAAAGGGTTTTGTGAACGATGGAAAATTGAAACGCATAACTGTACTACTTGGAACCCTAGGAACAGTAAGAATTTAGGATCTGGAGTCTCGGGAGGCGATTTTGGTAGTCCGCATTCGAATACTTAAGGAATTCAATCGAATGAAAGCCCCATCGAGCTTTCCTTCGAATGAATTCCACTGCAGTCGAATGAAGGCGAATTTTAGGGATTTCAATCGAATGAATTCCCTCGTATTCGAATGAAAGGATGTCGAGGGATTTCAGTCGAATGAAAGCCTATTCCAATCGAATGAAAGGACTCTGAGGGATTTCATTCGAATGCCACAACAAGTATTCGAATGAAACCTGGCAGAGTTGGGAGTTTAGTGGTTTCAAGGGATCCAATGACTATGGTTAAGCCATTCTTATATATTTAAGCATGCATCATGAGGATGGGATGTCACCTAGGAGTTAGGGCATCTATAGAACACTAGAGGTTAATGACTTAATGTTCAAGAAAGCATAATGGAACTTAGGGAAATATGTATACAGTTATATGTTAGGAAAGCCCTCTCTTGGCAATGTCTAATTGACACGCCCCTCGCCAGTCCCAAAAGGGTAGAATGGCCAATGTGTTACCTTGGCAATCCCAAAAGGGTGGATTGGTTAACGAATTAATCCTAAAAGGGTGGATTGGTTCGCAGAGGTTAAGGACACAAGGAAGGAAAAGGTGTTACCTTGCCAAGTCCCAAAAGGGTGGAGTTGGTTAACGGATTAATCCCAAAAGGGTGGATTGTTTCGCAGAGGTTAATGGCACAAAGAAAGTTAAAGTTAAAGTTAAAGTAAAGATTGCTCATCGAAGCAATAAGAAGAAGTGAAGGAAAGGTTGACGTCATACCTAAAAGAATAAAGAAAGGAGAAGAAGGACGCTAACCCGGGTGAGCCGGTATGCGTAAGAGATCCCCAAGTCCCCCAAGCATAAAGCATAAAGAATATGTATGTGTATTGATGTGATGAATGAACAGCTATATGTATGTCAGTATATATGTGATAAAGTATATATGCATAGTCATGGATGTTCATGTATGATGTGACGTCAAGGGAACGACCCGAGACAGATAGTTTAATTATAAATGAATCGTAGGATTCACAAGCACGAGAACTTAGATAAGCAAGACTAGTTCCCCAGTCACCTAGTAAAGTAGATAAAGCCGTTCAGGACCTTAGGCCAGATAATAATCAGTAGGGTGTTAGTATGCAAGAGAACTTAGAAATCCCTGAGCGGCCTGGAGGATATTCGAGTAAATGAATCATAGGTAGCCATAGGGACCCACTGAGGACTTAGAGTTCTCACCCCCACTCGATTATGGATCCAGTTTGCAGCTATGGCATCACCACCAGCCAAGGATGTGTGGCTCTTCACGCGCACGCGCATGCGCAACTACCGCACCGACACCCTCTTGGAGACGAGTACTTACGCGCCCGCACGCCTACCTGACGAGCAGGATCATCCTCCCAGACCGAGGCTAGGAGCCCCAGGCACTTCACCGCTGAACCCGATTTGGGTGGACGAGCGTCCGGGGAGCAGCAGCAGGGACCCGATTTGCCTCAACGGCGATGAGGAGATGCCTCCCTCAGAGCCGGAGCAGACACCCACGCCAGCCCCGACGCCCGCTACTGACCCAGGTGCGTACACCCCTCCAGTTCGAGCTCGAGGTCGCCGGACCACTGCACGGAAGAGGATATTGACGGCCCGACCACAGCGCTTCGCCCCACGCGGCTTCTCGGCGGTGGCAGGTCTGAACAGTAGCGATGAGGAGGAGCCCCTGGAGCGTCTAGGAGACTCCGAGTAGGTGGAGATCAGCTGGACCCGTCTGCAGAGTTAGGTTGTTGTACCATGCACGAAGCGAGAGGTGCCGCTCGTGTATGTAGTCACTATTAGTCTTCGCGTCTGTATATCACTGCTACTGGTTATGTATATTATTTCCTTTGGATAGACTTATGTATGAACTTTATGTACTTTATTAAGATGAAATGTTGTGCATTTTTCGGGCCTCTATGTGTACAGTCTGCCGCTAAAGCTCCGTACTACAGGTATGCATTCCTACTCATATACCCTTTTAGTTATGTCGTTAGTCGTTATATTACTCGCACGGCTCTTTATTGTTCTTATGCATGTATTTCCAAAAGAAGGTTCAAATTGGCCCGTATTTTCAGTAACCCTAATTTCGACTAATAAACTAGAACAGTAATAGTTCATAGCCCAACATTCAACTACCTAGCTAGGGAAACGTATGACTTAAGCATAGGCCAACTAGCTAGGGCGTTGCAGTTGGTATCAAAGCAGTTAAGTCCAATGGAGCCTGAGGACTGAGCTGCACTATGCTTCTGGGCATGAAAACGGTGCGCCCTCGACGAGTTAAGATGCGCTGGACAGTGAACGTCGGTTCTTTTGAGGCTGATCACCTCAGGGTTCGCGGATGTCAGTGGACAACCATGTCACTTGAAAGAGATGTAGCACGACGTTGTTCACTGGTGAGGGTTTCATCAGTCTCTTCGAAAAGCCCCAAGTGGGGGAGAGCTGCTAAAGCCCTAGGGGCTGGAAGGGTACGATGCTAACCTAGCTCCGGGATAGCCCGAAGTGGGCCGGAGGGTGGCCAGGTGAAGGAGGTAAGAGGGGAGTACCTAGAGATCCCTAAGGGAAGCAGGGAGCTGGGAGCAAGAGGGGAAGAGTTGAGCAATCCTTAGGAAGGGATTTTCCAAAAAATCATTCGAATACTGCATTCGAATACGACGCCAGAATTTCTTTCATTCGAATGCTGCATTCGAATATGGGACGAAAATTTCTTTCATTCGAATGCTGCATCTGCATTCATTCGAATGACGACAGCAAAAGGGTCCATTTTGCAGGGCATTTTGCATTCTGTGCTTCGTTTCCACCCGAGACTCTCCCATTTCAGTTCCATACCTTATTTGGGACTGGGAGCCAATGAGTGTCGCGATGAATTCCGCTGAATTCTCGATTCTACCCCTCCATATGTAAAGTGTATATATTATGAATTTTTCCCCGTTCAGGGTCCGACTCCACTGGATTCTTGAATCCCAATTTGTTTCCGCGTTGCTGCAGTGCATCTTAGGGTCCCAGACCTATCCATGAGTCGGTACGGCCGTTAGGTCCGCTAATGGCCCCTGGAACGCTCCTTTTGACGACGGCATGTCACCTATGTGCCCCACCGTTGTGAATCAGGTTTAATCCTTTCGCGTGGCTTCTGTTTTACCTCTAATGGGTACCAGGGGACTAACTGAAAGCTAGCCGGGAGCCGATACCCTTGAAATTACTGTTTTGGTCTTAAGCCCCAATTTACCTTAAATCCCTCCATAAACTCGAATTCTCCTTTCATTTTTCGAATTAAGATCCAATTTTCCCGAAGTAGATGCATCATGGGGGGCACCCAATGTCCCGAAACCTTAAATTGCCGCGCGTGGATCAGATTACCCTTTTGATGTCTAATTGAACTGTTAAACACGTACTCAAACATACAGTAATGGCAGGATTAAGGAAAACAAAGAAAATATAGACTTTTCATTAATAACTAGCCGAGAATACATAGGTTAGGAGTCCGTCCGACTCATTACAAGCCAATTCCCAAAATACCCCTAGCCTATGATGAGCTATACAAAATTTCCCTTAAGGCTACTATACATAAACCTAGCCTAATCCTAAGAAGTCCTACCAAACCTACTCAGCCTCCTCAGTGGCTGGTATTGGATCCTCCTCCATAGCCGAGGGAGCAGGACCTGAGGCCGAGGCACCTCCAGCAAGAGCCCCCGATGGCGTCCAGCCCGAGCATAGACCGCACGCATGTCTTGAGTCAATTGGAACACGTTACGGTCTATTTGCCCCATCGTCTGCTCAAGCCGCTCTAGGCGGGACATATCCACGCTCAGAGCATCGAACCGGCTCATGAGCAGGTCCATCTGCAGGGAAGAGAGGCCAGGAGCTGTAGCTGGCTCCGATGGGCCCGGAGCGGTTGTAGCGGGAGCTGCCGGAGAGGCGAGAGCTGAGGGAGAGGAAGGAGCTGCTCTCTTCTTGGCACGGCTACCTGATGGCCCATCATACGCAAGCTGGTTGTTCTTGTAGACGATGTGCATCTTGGACAGACAGCTAGAGTCCACCTTCCAGGTGACCTTCGCCGTCCATTTCTGCTCGCCTAAAAACCAAAAGACACCAATAACAAATTTCCATTAGTAAGCCCTAAAGTTATGCAATTCGAAACGATGTTACAAACTTAATCAAAGAAGATATAAAGAACTAGGAACATACCCTCCACCGGAACCTGGAAGTAGTTCAGGATCTCAGAAATCTGCACGGCATAAGGGAGAGCACTACCCCGAGTGCGCGCTTCTGCCATACGGTGCATCACGAGCAAGGCCCAGTTGAGCCCGTGCCCCTCCGCCATGGCCTATAGTACCAGGCAATCGTCCCGAGACAGGACAGAGTGGTTCCCGCTCCTCGGGAGGAAGGTGTGGGTCAGCAGATAGTGGTAAATGCGCTGCTCCATTGGTAGGCCACTGACCTGCGGCCTATTCTTCGAGCTCTTGACGCCCGAGTGTCCGATTGTGCCTAGGGCTAAATCCTCCGCGAATGGAAGCCCTGCAGACGTAATCGCCCATTCAGAAACGCCTGACGCCAGCTCATGTCCGATAGCGGGAACCTCAAGTACGGCCCCGAGTCGCTCCAAGGGCAGCTCAATGGACACCCCCTGACCTCAGAGGTCAGAACGTTGTCCGTCATCCACAGGTTGTTGTAGAAGACTCGCACCAGTTGCGGATATACGGGCCGATTAATGCGCACAAACTCTAACAGCTCAGTGGAGTCTAAGTAGACCAGGATCTCCAGAGCAACCTCCTCGAAGAAGTCGCGATCCAAGATTTTTGGTTCCATTATGTCGCGCTCCTTGAAATTGGCCTCAAAGTTGTGCCATTGCGCCTCTGAGGTGAACCAATGCGGGTAACCGGGAGAGGAGGAAGACCCCGAATTCTTAGAACGTGAGGGTCGGCTGCTAAGTTGGCTCATGGTGTGGGAGATTCGGTCTTGAGAGGGAAGGAAGGAGAAGGGTTCGGTTTTGGGTGAGGGAGAGAGGGAGGAGTCGCGGATTGAGGCTAGAGAGGAAGGGAAACCGTGGTGGAGACAGGGAGGAGCTACAGCCAAGGAGGGAAGAGGAAATGGAGAAGTAGGAGGAGGAACGTGACGAGAGGGAGAGGCGCGCCTAGCTCTGCTAGGGTTTGTTCGCGAGAGAGAGAGTGGAAGAGGGAGAATGAGAGGGAAAGAAGGAGGATCGTTTAAAATAACCACTAGTCGCAGTTCATTCGAATGAATCCCAACGTTCATTCGAATGCGTAAGTGAAAATTTTAAGTATTCAAATACGGAATTCGAATAACTGAAGAACTCTGCCAATCATTCGAGTGAATGATCATAAGGTATTCGAATGCGTGACCCTAATGATGGATTTTAGGGTTTCTTGATGGCCGAAAGGGCCCGGGAAAGTTAGGATTTTCGAAGCGACATTCTGGGACCCTCGTATGGCCCGATTAGGGTGGAAAATATAACGTCGCTCGAATTTCGAGATGAAATTCTTGTAAAGGGGTGGAATATAACATCCCGTGTTTCTACGAGCCGGAAAAGTTACCCGAAAAACGTTGAAGGGGGCGAGGGGAGTAGAGTTAAATCTCTGAAGCCCTAAAAATTGGGGAAATGGACTAGGTTTAGCTGTCTCATAAATTTTCGGGGACCGCTGGACGGGTTGCAACTTGAACAAAAATTTCCAGGATACTGTAAAGCGTCCGTAGGATTTTTCAACCTGATAAAAGAGTCCCCGATCCCCGAGAAAATTGTTCTGGACCGGGGGGAAAAAATAAATAGGTCACAGCGGTATGTCTGGAACATTTTTAGGGCAACCGGAAGTAGGGTTTTTCAGACAAAACGCGATTGAACGAAAACAGAACTGGGAAAGGGCATTAACTTCCTTCAGAAGCTAAGAAATGAACAAATAAATAAATAAATATACAAATAATAATATAATAATAATAATAATAATAAATATAAGAAGCTGAAGCAGAGCTTCAGCAAAACGTGAAAACAAAGAAATGAAGGTAAAAAGGGAGAGAGATATCTTTTCACTGTGCACGGTTATAACCTCGTAACTTCTTAGAAGTTACATTCAGTGGGCAACCGAGGGTTACGTTCCGACGCATCTAGAGCTCGTGCCGGAGCCCCTGAAAATTAGCGGGAGCACACCATCGTGAAGAGGACAATCTCCCCTTCAGAGTCACCAAATCGGAATCCCGATTGGAGGTGGGTAACCCTAAGCCCACTGTCTATGTGGTTTAGTTTTTAACTGTATACGTGCCTATCTGTATATTTGACTGTAGAACTGTTAAGTAGTATTTTGGCGGATACTGTGTAAAAAGGGTTTTGTGAACGATGGAAAATTGAAACGCATAACTGTACTACTTGGAACCCTAGGAACAATAAGAATTTATGATCTGGAGTCTCGGGAGGCGATTTTGGTAGTCCGCATTCGAATACTTAAGGAATTCAATCGAATGAAAGCCCCATCAAGCTTTCCTTCAAATGAATTCCACTGTAGTCGAATGAAGGCGAATTTTAGGGATTTCAATTGAATGAATTCCCTCGTATTCGAATGAAAGAAAGTCGAGGGATTTCAGTCGAATGAAAGCCTATTCCAATCGAATGAAAGGACTCCGAGGGATTTCATTCGAATGCCACAGCAAGTATTCGAATGAAACCTAGCAGAGTTGGGAGTTTAGTGGTTTCAAGGGATCCAATGACTATGGTTAAGCCATTCTTATATATTTAAGCATGCATCATGAGGATGGGATGTCACCTAGGAGTTAGGGCATCCATAGAACACTAGAGGTTAATGACTTAATGTTCAAGAAAGCATAATGGAACTTAGGGAAATATGTATACAGTTATATGTTAGGAAAGCCCTCTCTTGGCAATGTCTAATTGACACGCCCCTCGCCAGTCCCAAAAGGGTGGAGTGGCCAATGTGTTACCTTGCCAATCCCAAAAGGGTGGATTGGTTAACGAATTAATCCCAAAAGGGTGGATTGGTTCGCAGAGGTTAATGGCACAAAGAAAGTTAAAGTTAAAGTTAAAGTAAAGATTGCTCATCGAAGCAATAAGAAGAAGTGAAGGAAAGGTTGACGTCATACCTAAAAGAATAAAGAAAGGAGAAGAAGGACGCTAACCCGGGTGAGCCGGTATGCGTAAGAGATCCCCAAGTCCCCCAAGCATAAAGCATAAAGAATATGTATGTGTATTGATGTGATGAATGAACAGCTATATGTATGTCAGTATATATGTGATAAAGTATATATGCATAGTCATGGATGTTCATGTATGATGTGACGTCAAGGGAACGAGCCGAGACAAATAGTTTAATTATAAATGAATCATAGGATTCACAAGCATGAGAACTTAGATAAGCAAGAGTAGTTCCCCAGTCACCTAGTAAAGTAGATAAAGCCGTTCAGGACCTTAGGCCAGATAATAATCAGTAGGGTGTTAGTATGCAAGAGAACTTAGAAATCCCTGAGCGGCCTGGAGGATATTCGAGTAAATGAATCATAGGTAGCCATAGGGACCCACTGAGGACTTAGAGTTCTCACCCCCACTCGATTATGGATCCAGTTTGCAACTATGGCATCACCACCAGCCAAGGATGTGTGGCTCTTCACGCGCACGCGCATGCGCAACTACTGCACCGAAACCCTCTTGGAGACGAGTACTTACGCGCCCGCACGCCTACCTGACGAGCAGGGTCATCCTCCCAGACCGAGGCTAGGAGCCCCAGGCACTTCACCGCTGAACCCGATTTGGGTGGACGAGCGTCCAGGGAGCAGCAGCAGGGACCTGATTTGCCTCAACGGCGATGAGGAGATGCCTCCCTCAAAGCCGGAGCAGACACCCACGCCAGACCCGACGCCCGCTACTGACCCAGGTGCGTACACCCCTCCAGTTCGAGCTCGAGGTCGCCGGACCACTGCACGGAAGAGGATATTGACGGCCCGACCACAGCGCTTTGCCCCACGCGGCTTCTCGGCGGTGGCAGGTCTGAACAGTAGCGAAGAGGAGGAGCCCCTGGAGCGTCTAGGAGACTCCGAGTAGGTGGAGATCAGCTGGACTCGTCTGCAGAGTTAGGTTTTTGTACCATGCACGAAGCGAGAGGTGCCGCTCGTGTATGTAGTCACTATTAGTCTTCGCGTCTGTATATCACTACTACTGGTTATGTATATTATTTCCTTTGGATAGACTTATGTATGAACTTTATGTACTTTATTAAGATGAAATGTTGTGTATTTTTTGGGCCTCTATGTGTACAGTCTGCCGCTAAAGCTCCGTACTACAGGTATGCATTCCTACTCATATACCCTTTTAGTTATGTCGTTAGTCGTTATATTACTCGCACGGCTCTTTATTGTTCTTATGCATGTATTTCCAAAATAAGGTTCAAATTGGCCCGTATTTTCAGTAACCCTAATTTCGACTAATAAATTAGAACGGTAATAGTTCATAGCCCAGCATTCAACTACCTAGCCAGGGAAACCTATGACTTAAGCATAGGCCAACTAGCTAGGGTGTTGCATCTGTGAAAAATACTCTCCGGAGGAAAATTCACCAACACCTTTTAAGATTAATATTCCTAGGTAGAGGGAAATTAGAGGATTGCGACAGTACAAGCGGAATATTTTTCGGACGACCGTGCGCGACGCACTGGCATTGCGAGCGACAAAACACAAGCTAATCGGAACCAAGAGGAAGCAAAAATATGGGCAGCCCACGTGATTAATTCTGATGGCAAGGAAAATAATATAAAATTCCAATACTATTCATTGATGTGACATTAGGAATATCTTCTTAATTAATTAATTATAAAAGAAATTAAAAAGGGCAAAATTATAATTATGCATAGGGGTAAAAAGGTAATTTTTAGGGGCAGAATTTTGGCTATAAATAGCCACCCCATATGCAGAAATTTGCAAGAGAGAAGTTCTCTCTGGAACTAGAGGAAACTCTGCCTGTGTGCGCCGCGGTTACCCTGCAGAAACGCTGCCGGAAGCTTGGACTGTGCTCAAGGCTTGGAGGCCTGCTCTCCCCCATCTTTCTCATCACCGAATCAGCCTTCCAAGAAGTGGGTAACTCTAGTTTACTCACCTCTTTGGTGGTTTTATGTGCCTATGTGTGTGTGTGTTTCTATGCATGTATGTGTATGTATATTAGATGCGTGGTTAGGACTTAGGGTGATGATTCTGAAGGGTCCTGTGACCTGGACTAGATAGGATTTTGATAATTAGAATATGTGTGAAAACCTCAAAGAGTAACCATGAGTAACGGGGAAGATAAAGGAAAGAAATAAAGAATTCGGTTTTCAGTTTCGCCTAGTGACTGCTGAGCAGCCCTTGGTACCGCTGAGCGGCGTGTACCGCTGAGTCATCCCAATGAACCACTGAGCGATCGGGCTCAGACCGCTGAGTGACCCTAGGGTACCGCTGAGCGGCCTGAGACCTGAAAGTCTTATGGAAGTTGTTTTGAGGCACATAGTCTAACAATCAATGATTTAACTGTAATTGGTAATTGATGTAAGTGCAGTATGTGAAATAATCTGTTAGCATTCCATGCATCATGATAAGATGATTCTGAGAGGACTAGAAGTAATTCTGCAATAAGTAAAGATTATGAATTGAACCATAGGGAACAAGTCATGTCATGCTGTAGGTACTGAAAGGAAATAAATGCTGAAATGCTGCTGAAAATGCTGAATGAAAAGAAATGCTGAAAAATTCTGAAAAAGGACGTGATCACGAGATGCCAAATAACGATCCCACTTCAGGAGGTCAGAGGGACATCCTGAAGGTGGAAGCCCGCCACAGGTGGTGTCGATATGGCATACCTAGAGGTGTGCAGTTATCACGTCTAGCAGGGTCGAAAGAAGGCAATGCTAGGTGGGGGTACAATATCTGCCCATTGCTGAGAGGTCGAGAGAGGACACGTGGCAGGTGGAAGCCCACCGCAGGAAGGTCGAAAGAGGGCCTACTTGGGGGTGCGAGGTTATTCCGTTGTAGTACTGTCAAAAGCAGGCACTACTACGGTGGGAATAACATATATTCCAAAAGCATGTTCATTCTGCTGTGCATGAGTATATGAAATGTATGTATCTGATATTCTATAATTACTGTCAAGAGAACGCTCGAGACGGCTATGTATATATACGTAATGTTAACAAGCACGAGAACTTAGTAAGCAAGAGTAGTTCCCCCATCACTTAGTAGTAGATAAAGTTGTTCAGAACCTTAGGCCAGATAATAATCAGTAGGATGTTTAGTATGTATGCACACTTAGAAATCTCTGAGCGGCCTGAAGTCCGACCAATATGACGCGAGATCCAAGATCTAGGGTTATTTCCACTGAGAACCTACCGTTCTCACCCCCACTGGCCTATGACTTCAGGAACATGTGATGACTCATACTACGAGGATCAGGTCGAACCGGCCGAGGAGCTGTGAGGCGGTCAAGACCAGACAAGGACACCAGAGCCAGCAGGAGCTAGTATTCTGTTAGGGGTAGACTGAGGAGGGTGATAGTTAGCCCTCACATTTTGAGGACATGTATTGTATGTATTGAACATGTTACTTGTATATTAATTATTGTAGTAATAACTATATGATTCTTAGTGGTGGACCAAATGGATGTACAATTTATGTTTTGCTATTATTAGATTGTTGATCGTTAAGCCTCGGTGGCTCTATCGTTTGTAATAACTGTTCTTCCTGATGTATGGCTCCTATTTTATGCAATACTCTATATAATGGAAAAGTTCGAAAACGGTCCCTATTTTCCTAAACCAGTATTTTCCAGAAATTAATAACGGACTATAAGTATTCCCACCAGATAGTAAATAACCTAGTGAGCATTGTTTACTGCGTACGGGTACCCCCTTTGCGATCTTCCCTCCTAAGCTAAGGGATCTTCCATTCTCCGATGCAGTGGCTCCACCCATGACCACCCCGATGTCGTCTCCACCGTACGCATCTGGTGGCTCCGGTGGGGGAATCTGTCGTTCATCCTCCCCTCCTTCACTTAGATCTGTCCTCAGATCTATCTCAGGTTGGTTTTCCTCCATAATCGATTTTTGCATATGGTAGTGAATTTCTGGATCTGAAATTGTGAAGCCTTGAGCTGTTATTGAATTGATTGATGCCTCTTGCTTGCTATTGTCTGGAATTTTTTCTGCTGATTGCTTCTGTATTTTTTGAATCTGAATTTTCTACTTCTTGAGCTGTTGCTGTTGATTTCATTTCTGCTTCTGAGTCTGGTAGATTGTTCCCTGAATTGCTCTGTACTTCTGATCTGTATTTTTCTATCATTTCTTCCCAATCAATTTCACACTCTGCAACTTCATTTTGAGCAATTTCTGGTAAAATTGATCTGAAATTTGGCTGGTAACGGTGCAGGAATGTTACCTCGAAGGTCTGCCAATCTGTCGACGGATTTCTCAGACGCCTTAACCGAAACCAAGTCAAATCACGGCCAGTCAAGGCTTCTTCAACCTGCAGCAATCTCTACAATTCTGACGCTCCGCTTGTAACATCCCGATTTTTCCTTAGGAAAATATTCGTAAACATAAATTAATTAATTTTCTAAGCATGATTAGAGAATTAAGATGGAAAATTTTAGTTAAGATATCCCTAGGAATTTAGACGTGTCGCAGTACAAAATTTGGCAGACAACCGAACAGTCACTGTTTGCCGATGAAATTTGGCACGCAAAACGGTGTCTGTGAAAATAATCTCCCACAGAGAAGTTCACAAACACCTTTAAATATTAATACCCTTAGGTAGGTGGGAATTAGGGGATCGCGACGGTTCAAACGGAATATTTTTCAGACGACTGTGCGCGACGCACCGAGACTGCGGGCGACAAAACACGAGCGAACCGGGATCGGGAGAAAATAAAATCTCACCAGCAGCATGGTGATGGGCTGCACGTTTTTTTTAGAGATTTTTGGTCAAAAATATCACTCAAATTAAGCTTCTAAACATCTCATCACCATACCTTCTCACATCATGACCATACTTTTTAGTATTCACCATTTTATTTAATTTCAAAAATCAATTACTCTTCTCCTCCATTCATCTCTTCCAAAACTGAACTCTCTCTCCCATTTCTCTCTAAAATTTTTCATCTCCTCCAAAACTCCATAGCCATTCTTCTAGTAAGCTTCAAGAACACTACATTGCTCCTAAGGAAAAACAAGCATTCTTGCTACCATTTTCTTCTCTAAAAACCGAACACCACAAGCCCCAAGTTCCCTCATCTCATTCTCATTTCTTTCACTAAAAATCTAGAGGAGAACTCTCATCTTGTTCTCTCTAGAAAACTCAAGCCATTCCTCAAGAACACAAGCACATCAAGCTCATTCTTAAGGAAGCAAGCAAGTGGTGCTCCAACACTTTGGAGGCTTCTTGTCAACACTCAAACCACCAACCAAGGT
>QANU01054898.1:24824-37908 GCA_003254905.1 Nissolia schottii
GCCCTGACGGTCTAAGTTAGAAAGCACGAGATTCAATAACTAGGTTAAGCAAGATTAGATTCCCCACGATCACCTAGTAATTAGATAAAGCTGTTCAGGCCTAGTATGGATAATAAACAGTAGGGGTATTAGTATGAGTCGACACTTAGAGACCCCCTGAGCGGCGGAATCATAATTGAAGTGAAACGAGTAGGTATTCCCCGAAGGACCCCACCGAGGACGTAACGTTCTCACCCCCACTTCGTTATGATTCTAGGCAGGAACTTGTGACACGCTGTGAGGATTAGAGCATACCTTGGAATGAGGACAACAACTTCTACTGTAGCAGAAGCCCCTGAGCCGAGGCATCGCAGAGGAGCAACCAGTGCTACCGATCAATTGGCAAGCAAGGTAGGGACTCGTGATGAGCAATCTGTGGCAGTCACACGATCTAGTCAGGTCGTTGGCGACTAAGTGTGATAAATGTAAAGTATATTATTATTTAACTGTGCAGTTGTTTTATGGACCAATTGATTGTACATATATGTATGGTATAAAATATTCTGGAGACCTATTTCTTAGAATGGCAACGCTTAAGTCTGATAAGACTCTATCGCTTGTATTCATATATAATTCATTGACGCGTATGGCTCTAAATTTGTAAACTAGTGAGGATGTGAGAAAAATTTCAAAACGGTCCGTATTTTCGAGTAAGAAATATTTTCCAAGCTAAAAGAAGGGGCTAAAAATAACCTCAGCCAAGCAGATAACAACCCTATAATCAGTGTTACGATTAGAGCGTAAGCTGAAAATAGGGGTGTTACACCGCTGGCCTTCCAAAACCTCGACGCACCAACGATCCACCAATAGGCATCTCCTTCGTCGAACAGTGGAATTTTCTCTTCCAATTTTTCTGCATTTTCTAAATTTTTTGGTGTTGAGGATGAGTTGTGTTTGCCACCATGGATGGTAGGCATGGTGGTCAATGAAAGCACCATTTGTAACGGTGTGAATTTGGAATGGAATGAATTATGGAATTGATAGGAATAGTTGTGGTATTTTCTGCATTTGAACTACAATTTGAAAGGGAAAATGGATAGTGATGGAAACTAGAGAGAAGAAGTTCCTTAGAGAGAGAGTAGGAATCAAACAATAACAATTTCCATTGATACCATTGATAGGTACCCAAACCCCTGGAGGCCCATCCCCAAAAGCTAGCTGTTAGGGAGGGAAAACCAAGAGCTTAAATACCCCATCAAGCAGCCCATACTACCCGATGTGGGACTTTGCCCATACAAAGTCCCTATCAATACACCCTCCCCAGAAAGCTGACGTCCCGGCGGCTCCACTCTACGGCGCTTCACTCGGCCCTGCCCGGTCAGCCCCTCCGCAGGTAGCCCTTTCCGATGCGTCGACTACCGGCTCTGATACCATTGATAGGTACCCAAACCCCTGGAGAGCCCATCCCCAAAAGCTAGCTGTTAGGGAGGGAAAGCCAAGAGCTTAAATACCCCATCAAGCAACCCATACTACCCGGTGTGAGACTTTGCCCATACAAAGTCCCTATCACATTTCGGTTGAATATTGGAGGGTTCAAGTTCAACTACTTCCAGTGTGGTTTTTTCTTTTATTTTGGCTTAAATATGTTTTTGGTTGTCACTTGTCAGCTCCTTAAAAAATTATTTATTTGGTATAATCTAAATATATAATAAATTATATGGTTTTACTCTTTGTTGCTAGTGAGACCCTGTTAACTATTGATGTAATTAACATAGTGTCACGTCAGCAGTGTCATGTGAGTAAAATAAACTCACTTGACTCATAATCCAGACCATAATTTGCTATTTGACCCAAATTTACCCTAAATCGTGACAAACCTACCACTCAAGATTGGGTCAAATCACAGGTTATGCGTCAGGTGGGTTCTTTTAGTTCAGATGACATTGTTGAATGTAATATTTTGTTAACCACGCCAATAGTTAACACAGTTCCATTAACGATAGAGACTAAAGCCACATAGTCTCATCACATCAGGGACTAAAACCTTGTAATTCTTGATAAGTTTATACCAAAATTATAAAATTAATTTTTTATTGAGCTAAAACAAATCTCAGAAGTTTGCTGGGGACTCGAAAAATATCTAATAGATCTGTACATTAACAATATCTAATATTTTCTTTTTTTTTAACCCATTGCCGTCACTTTGGTCTGTTAACTGCTAACGTAATAGTTGACTTGGATACGTGACAAGTGGCATGTGTAAGTCACATGCCATATTACCTATAAACTCCCATGACCTAACTTTGACCCGACCCAACCCGTTTACAAAATAAATAAAAAAGAAAAAAAACAAAATCGATTAATCTATCTCACTCTCACCCTCGCCTTTTTCTCTCCTTCCTTATTGTGTAATTACAAGATTTTACACTCATCCTCACCATGGTATCCATCCATTCTCTTTCCCTCTGCTTTATCATCCTCATTCTCATCCTCCCCAACCCACCCCTCTCTAGAGTATCCAATAAACCCAAGAATTCTCCTCAACACAACAATCCAAAAAAGGAAAATCAAAACAAGCCAACACCAAACCAGTTGGTCAGTGCCAAAAATTGTCATCAATTTCTATGCTCTAACGCTGTCTTTGGTGGCTTTCAGACTGTAATCCTCATTCATGAAGGATGATGTTTTGACAAAATTCTAGGAGGGATCTGAAGGGCTCTGATTTGTTAAAGGAAAGGAAGCTCTTATTCGATGAAGAAGAGGGAAAGTGTGAGGAGGAGTGATGAAAGAGAGAAGGTAAGTGTGAGGAGTAGCTTGGTGGGCTTGTTGAATGATTAAGATTCAGTGGGTAAAGGTGCATGTCTTCATCGTGGAATGCTAAGATGATGAAGATGAAGGGGTGATGAGGTTTTTTTATTAGGTTAGGTGATGAAGATATGGATTTTGGGCTATGTTGTTATGGTTTGTTGTGTTGTTGGTGGTGGTAGTGGTGGTGGCGATGGTGGTGGTGGTAGTATTTTTTTGGAGTTGTTTTTGTTGTGGTGGTGGTGGTCGTGTTGGTATTAGTGGTGATGGTGCTTTGTTGGTGGTGGCGGCGATGATTAGTAGTGGTTAAAGATGATAGTGATGGTTGTAATATCCTGATTTTTTCCCTTACAAAGATTTTGCGTAATTAATAATTTTACGTAATTAAAGTGTACTCGAGACGGTTATTTAGACTGAAAATTTAATTATAAAGGTTTCCTTATCCAAAATACCAGTCAAAATAATGGTTTCGTAAGCTCGCAAAAATTTTTCGGGATTCGAATTGATTTTCGATCAACATCGGAATTTCGTTAGGTGCCAAAGGTATCCGTAAAACAGACTCTTACGGAAATAAGTTCACGAATACCTTAACCTGACATACCATCCTGACCAAGAAAATTAGTAGATCGCGACTAGGTGTTCGGAATATTTTTAGGATATCCGTACACGAGCAATTAATGACCAAATGTGATCAAATATGATTGAAATTAGACCAAGCCGCAAAACTAAGCCAAGCTTATCCCCTGCCCTTTGGTGGCAGGGATAAGGTTAAATATATATATATATATATATTATATAATAATAACAGTAATAGTAATAGTAATAATAATAATAATATAATAATAATAATAAAGTATAATAATAATAATAATAATAATAATAATAATAATAATAATAATAATAAAGAAAAAGCAAATCCCCTGAGCGGCAGGGGCATGACTATAAATAGTCCCTCATGCCCTACTTACCTTACATTTTCTTTTTTCATGTATTAAGATTATTTTCGGTTTCGTTCATGGGCTTTGCGGTTACGCTGCCAGGCTCAGGAAAAATAGTAGAATCGTACCAACGTTCGTAGGAGCAGTTTCTCACAACTTTCACTATCTCCAAACATGCATAGGATGTGGGTAATCCTATCCCCACTGTCTATGTGGTTTTCTATGATGTTTTATGTATGTTTAGGTGAAAATATAGCGTAATAGATTCAATGCAGAAAATATGCTTAGCATGATGTAGGAATGATTTTGTGTAAATTTGATGTTAGAAAAATATAACTGTGCCGATTGGAACTGTGTAGGAAGCCTTAGTAAGCACTGAGAATGATTGCAATTTAACGCTGTGAAATTCATCTCACTGAGCAGCTAGCCCATCGGTCCGCTGAGCCATCCGCTGAGCGTCCTCATGCGGGGACAAACTTAGCTAAGCTTTTGCATGTCCATGCGCTGAGCGGCCTAACCTGAATTCGTAAAAAATATTTGGCACAAGAATGGCTAAGTAACCTGGGAGTCCTTCATGGGCGCTAAGTGACCTAGTTAGGACGCAGGGCGCCTAAAAAAATCCTAGGTCACTAAGTTAACCTTGAACTGAAAAGTTTTCATGGACCTGCACGCTCAAACAAAGCACCAATCCCCTGAGTTTTATGTACCATGATTAGAGTAAATATGTCAATATGTGTTGTAATTGTAAAAGCATGCATCATGAGGACTCGGTCGTCATGAGAGCTTTAGGACGACTGTAGATAACTAGACTATGATCACCTAATGCCTTAATGATCATAATTGAATCTTAGGGAAGAAGTGGTATCCTAAGAAGGTTCTGGCCACAGAGGGTCCGGGGTACCTTAATGAAAGTACATAGCTATATTATCAGGGTAATTCCCCTCTCTTGGCATGTCCATTAGACAAGCACCTCGCCAATCCAGCAAGATGGATTGGTCAATAAGGTGAACATGGGTTTAAGAATTGTTTTTATGATGAAAAGAAAAGAAAGAAAGAAGAGATTAATGTTAAGGATGTGACATCCCAAAGTCCCAAAGAATGTTAAGCAGAACACTCCTAGTAGCGTCACAAGGGCCTACCGGAGAGTGAAAGTAAGTTCTCGGTCATGTCGCGAGGGTAGGCCAAGGAAAGCATGAGTCCACGCCTGGTCGCATCACAGGGACCGACCCCTCGCCATCCCACTAGGTGGATGGTTATTCCTATTGACGGGCGATAAATGACCCTAGTTTTCATTGGTGGTTCGCAACCACTCAGGTTAGAGCACTGCCTGGTCGTCCTCAATATAGAAGTTAGAAGCAGGTTATACACCGGGTAGGGACATCGGTCCCCCGATATACAAAGGTGGAAGGACATAAAGAGCTAAGGAGGACGTGACCTCGGTCCCTTAGTTTGACCTGAAGCATAAGGAAACCCAGATCCCCTCATGCATAAGATATGTGATGTATGATTATATGTATATTAGCCTATATAGCATGTAAGTACCATCAAGAGAACGCTTGAGACAGCCTATATGAATGTTGTAGATCAAGCGAATAAAGCTAATAAGCACGAAGCCGTAGATAATAAAAGACTAGAGAGTCCTCATCACCTAGTAACTTAGATAAAGCTACTCAGGATTTAGACGAACGATAATAATCAGTAGGAGTATAGTATGCATGGAACGTAGAGATCTCTTGAGTGACCTGGATCATAACTTAGTAATAAAACGATAGATAGGGCTATAGATTCCCACTAAGAATGCAACGTTCCCACCCCCACTCCTTTATGATTCTAGACAGGTACGACCAGCACACCTGAGAGGATGAAGCGCCGCAGGACGACTTGAGATCTCGAAGCCGGAGGATTCCCGAGGAACAACAGGAGTTACCCCTTACCACGCAATACAACGGGTTGTGTAACAGTTATATGGCCTATATAGACCATTAACGATTCTGTGCATTATGTGTAATTATGTATTATTACTCAAATATGAATTTGTACTATGGACCATGCGATTGTGTGTGTGTATATATATATATATTGAAATGTTCTGTATGACGACCCCCTCGACAACCCCCTCGCTTGTATACATACATGACTCCTTGCACACGCACGACTCATATTTTATGAATTAATAACCAAAAGGAAAAAGTTTCAAAATGGTCTATATTTTCGAGAAAAAAATATTTGCAAAGCTAAAAGCAAGGGCTAGAAGTAACCCAACGAAAGCAAAAAACATCCTACTGAGCATTGTTTGCAACTTAAGCGTAAACAGTTAGCTAGGGTGTTATAGTGGTGATGATGGTGGTTTGGTGATGATGCAGGGAGATATTCAGAGTGAGGGGAATGAAGGGGGAAATTAGGGTTTTTTGTTAGAATTGGATTAGGTCATATGGGTAGTGGGTTGTGGTTGGCTTGGGTCATGGATTTTAAATGTTAGTTATTTCAATTATCAGCTATCAATTATTTTAGTTATCAATAATTAGTTATCAGTTATCATGATCATACTATTTTGTTTAAACTATTTTCATTGGAGTAAGATCTAGGATAGAATTGTAAGTTAGCGATAGTCTACATTGACCCTTATATACTTATATGATCATAACTTAGAATATAATTCATGTAGAATTATGAAAAGAGCATGAAGCCCAGACATTGTAGCCCATGACGTCCGACGTCATGTATCATGTATCATGTAGACTAAGGAAATACCGTAAATCCTGGACATTTCAAGAATAGCTAAACCGTATTGCTTGGATTCGTCTATCTAGATACCTCTTCAACTATTATTGGTTTTAAATGTTTTTACAAAAGCTTTATTATTATTATTATTACTACTATTGTTATTATTATCATCATTATCATCATAATCATCATCATCATGATATTATGATATTTTTGTATGTATAGTATTATTATGTATTACATATGTAACTACAGATAGCAACCTATGAGGGGGTGAATTAGGTTTTTCTTGTTTTTCTTGGATTTTGGTTCTTTGAGAGATATGAAACCCTAATCCCCAAATTTGGAACAAGACCCAGCAATAACCGAATAATTGATAATGTTAAATGCAGCGGAAATCGTAAATTGCTGAATGTAAAAGTGTAGGGATAAGAAAGATCACACCGGATAATTTATCCTGGTTCACCTTCAACAACCGAAGGCTACATCCAGTCCCCTGTTCTGAGGCAGGATTTTTCCGCTATGTAATCTTGTGTTGTGTACAACCTCACAACCGAGGCACTTACACCGACAACTACAAGAGAACACAACCGTTCCCCTGGTTACACAATGCCTTCACCGAACACTACGGTGATGATCAGAATACACACCGAAAACCACAGTGTTTACAACAACCAATTATTTTTTAAGAAGATTTTATACAATGGCTTTGTAACAATCCTAAACTCAGGGAAGGATAATCCTGAATAGAAAGCACTTAAAGATATGAAAGTTATGGCTCAAAGCTTTTTTGAGTTTTGGATTGAAAAGGACTTTGAAAATTTTGATCAGAACCTTGATCAGAACATGTAAAAATTGCAAGAATTAATGAAAGAATGGAGTTCTGATGGTGTGTTCTTGGTTCTGCACGAATTCTACATTATATAGGCAGTGGTGCCTGTTCGTGAACTGATGCCAGAGCATATGATGCAAAACAACGCATTGTTTCATGAAAAAACACACCCATTCGAGCATGTAATCGATTACTATATAGTGGTAATCGATTACACACAATAAACGGCCATATTTTCAAATTTCAAAAGGTGGTAATCGATTACTATGGGTTGGTAATCGATTACACACTTCAAAACTTGAATAATTTTGAATTCAAGATGCTGGTAATCGATTACACAAGCATGGTAATCGATTACTCGTGCAGAAACTGAGTTTAAGTGTTTGAAACCCTTTGAAAAATGTTGGCAAATGCTTTTAGGGTTTAGAAATATGTTAGACATGTTTATGTTGAAAAACTTTGAGGCATTGACCTTAACATCTTAACATGTGCTAACTATTGACACTAAGGGTTAAATCTTGAACCTTTAATGTTGTGCAGCTTGAGCCTTGAGGTTCTTTGATCTTGATCAAGTCTTCCCTTTTTCTGCTTTTTGTTGGTGTTGTTGTCGTCATCAAAACCACGCCATCAATGGTCAGAGGAAGAGTCTTCTTCACATTCTCCCCCTTTTTGATGATGACAAAACATCCTTTGAAAGTTGAAGTTTATTTCACTGTTTTGCTCCCCCTGTGTTTTTGACTCTGGCCTTTCTTGGTTTTGGATAATTTTTCCCCTGTATAAAAACAGACCAAGTACAACCAGACAACGCAGAATCTTTCTCCCCCTTTTTGACATCATCAAAAAGAAGAAAAAGGAACACAGCAGAATACAGACAATGTACAGTATATATAACAAAATCTATAGCACTTGAATGGAAGCAAAATATCAGTAATTCACATAATCATAATCAAGGGAAATATCAATGAGTTAAAAACTAAACAAATTGTTCAACTAAAGCAAGGGAAATACTAAGCTATTACAATAATAAGAAAACCAAAGGAAAATGTCAATCCAAACAATACAACCATTATAAAACAAATATAAAATCGTAAGTCATGAAATCATAGATCAGTGTCACTAGGAAAATTAAGATGATTAAGAGAGACTTCATTGTGAATTTTGGCGAAGTCTTCAACTTGTTTGGCTAGCCGCTCAATGTCGCCACGCAGATCGGTATGAATAGAATCAATACGACCATCAATGTGGTCAAAACGAGCAGTGTGGGCGGCCTGCATATGATCCAATCTCTCTAGGATCATCTGGAATGGGCTATCTGAACTGAAGGAGGGTGGCAGAATAACCGGAGCAGAAGATGAAGCAGATGTGGATGGCGGTCGAGGAGGAGTAGAGTCTCTTGAATCTGCCTTATGCCGGAACACCCCATCGACATCCTTGTAAATCCCCAGCTTAGGTAGAATGTCAGTATCGATCTTCTGAGACTTGACATCCACCTTCAAAGTAAATTCTCCTGCAACTAGCACACCATAGTTCTGGAATATCTGAGAAATGGCAGGCGCATATGGTAGTGCCCCAGCACGGTCACACTGCAGGAACATATGTTGCTGAACCAAATAAGCCCAGTTAATCTTTTCCTTAGTCTTCAATCCATACATAATCTGTAATTCTAAATCACTGATTTGGGCATGGTTTGAAACCTGAGGCAGAAGAACGTAACTTAAGAAATAGTGCAGCAATCTGTCACCAGCAGTTAAGGGACCAACAGGCAGGATGTCCCTTGAGCGTGCAGACTCTAACCGTTGACGTTTCTCTTGGAGTTGTGCCTCTGAAAAGCGACACAAACTCTGATAGAACGTCTTCCTGTTGAAGCCTTGCCATGGGCACAGAATTTCAGAACTCAGTTTTCTTCCCTCATAAGGAAGTCCCAGACAATTTCCCAAGTCTTCCAGAGACATAACAATATCTATTCCTTTTACTTGAGAAACTAATTTATTATTCAGGAATTTCAGATTGCAGTAGAAAACTTTAACTAATTCAGGATAATATGAGCCATGTAGAGCAATGAAGTCTGACATTCCTTGATATTCAAACATCTCAGGAAACTCTAAACCAGCAGAGGAGAAAGAATTGAGGATACCGTATTTGGGATTTAAAATTGGGCGCTCCAAGAAGTGAGACAAAAACCTTTTCTTCTGTTCCTCTGTAGTCAAAAGCTTGGAGATGTTTAGGGGGTCTAGTCCATGGCCAACATTCTTGGTTCGCGCTCTTTTGGAACCTGATGCAGAGCCTGAGGCAGCGATTGATGCACAAAGAGGAGAGTTCGATTTTGAGTAGGGGAGGAGAATGTGCTTCTGTTTTGGTGAGGAATGAGAAAAGAATGATGCAAAAATCGTTCTTGAGGGAGATAGAAGCAAGAACTAGGAAGGATTTGGAAGCCAAGAAGCCAAACCACACGGTTTTGGTGATGATTTGTTGAAGGAAAAAGAGAACAATGGAGAAGAAGAGGGAGTGTCTTCGGAGATAAGAAGAGAGAAAATGGCTAATCGATTACTAAAGTGGCCAAAGAATGAATAAAAATTAATATAGCCAGCCAATAATTGATTATCAAACTCCCATAATCGATTAACTATTCGAATTTTTAGCCTTGTAATCGATTACTGGCCTCTGTAATCGATTACATAAGTGACAAATGTGAGGGAGTAATCGATTACATCGATTTATTAATCGATTAACAACCCTTGTAATCGATTACATCAAACAGTTTTGCTATTTTTGAAAAAAAGAAACCGCCTGTAATCGATTACAACAGGTATGTAATCGATTACTTGCTCAAAATTTTCAAAAAATTGAAATTTTGAAGACTTGAAACGTGTATGATTATTGTATATAACATTTACACTATAAACAGCAATGTGAACACTCAATCACATACAATATAACCACACATTCAATAATAGACAAGTTTAAGATACATCAGTCTCGTCCAGAATCCCTAACTCTCGTCTGATTTTGTAAAATGGTTCTTTTGCTAAAGGTTTTGTTAAAATGTCAGCAAGTTGATCATGTGTTGCAACGAAATTCAGTTCGACTTCTTTTTTCAACACATGATCTCTGAGAAAATGAAGTCTTATGTCGATGTGCTTTGTTCGAGAGTGCATTACAGGATTTTTGGTTAGATTGATTGCACTCGTGTTATCACAATTTATAGGAATACAGGCCAGGTCTAGACTGAAGTCTTTTAATTGTTGCTTGAGCCACAAGACTTGTGCACAATAACTACCGGCCGCAATGTACTCAGCCTCAGCAGTGCTTAAGGCAACACAAGCTTGTTTCTTGCAAGACCAAGAGACAAGAGGATTCCCTAAAATGTGACACGTACCACTAGTGCTTTTGCGTTCGGTTTTACAACCCGCAAAATCAGAATCAGAATAACCAATTAACCTGCAAGTGCTTCCTCTAGGAAACCACAATCCAACATTGACAGTGCCTTTTAAATATTTTAAAATTCGTTTCACAGCACTCAAGTGGGATTCTTTTGGAGATGATTGAAAACGAGCACACAAGCAAACACTAAACATAATATCAGGTCGACTAGCAGCCAAATATAATAAGGATCTGATCATACCTCGATATTGTGTTTCATCAATGGGCTTTCCAGATTCATCTTGATCTATATAAGTGCTTGATCCCATTGGTGTTGCTATGGCCTTGCAATAATCCATCTTATACTTTTGTAATAGTTCTTTGCAAAACTTAGATTGGTTAATGAATGTTCCATTCTTAGTTTGCTTGATTTGCAAACCAAGAAAGAAATTCAATTTTCCCATCATAGACATTTCAAATTCTCCTTGCATCAGATTTGAAAATTCCTTGCATAAAATCTCGTTAGTTGAACCAAATATGATATCATCAACATAGATTTGAACTAATAAAGTATGACTTTTAGATCTTTTTATGAAAAGAGTTGTGTCAACTTTACCTTTTTCAAATCCTTTTTCACACAAGAATGTGCTTAGCCGATCATACCATGCTCTAGGAGCCTGTTGGAGGCCATAGAGTGCCTTCTTAAGTTTATATACATGAGAAGGATTTTTAAAGTCTTCAAACCCTCGGGGTTGATGAACATAAACTTCCTCTTGTATATAACCATTTAAGAATGCACTCTTGACATCCATTTGATATAATTGAAAGTTTAATGAACAAGCATATGCCAAGAGTAAACGTATTGCTTTTAACCTGGCCACTGGAGCATAGGTTTCGTCATAATCAATTCCTTCCTCCTGATTATATCCTTGGGCCGCCAATCTTGCCTTGTTTTGTACAATGATGCCATTTTCATTTAATTTGTTTCTGAACACCCACTTTGTACAATTGATTTGTTTGTCATCAGGGGCAGGTACAAGTTCCCAAACTTCATTGCGAGTAAATTGATTGAGTTCTTCTTGCATGGCAAGTATCCAGTGTTCATCTTTTAGTGCATCATGTACTTTGGATGGCTCGATTTGTGACACAAATGCCATGTGCAAGTAAACATCATTGAGTTTCAGTCTTGTTGTGACTCCTCTTGATATATCACCTATGATTTTGTCAATTGGGTGATCTTTGTGTGTTCTCCATTCCTTGGGTAGATCATCCTGAACTGGCTCTTCTTCTTGATTATTTTCAAGATTGCTTTCTCCTTGGATTTGATCAGCATTTCTTGGTAATGTAACTTCACTTTCATCATCATCAAAAGAAACAACTTTTTCCTCCTTGGAGGGGTTAGTTTCATCAAAAGAAACATGAATAAATTCCTCAATGGTATGTGTTATTTTATTGAAGATGCGAAAGGCTTTGCTAGAAAATGAGTAACCAAGGAATATACCTTCATCTGCTTTTGCATCAAATTTTCCAAGGTTTTCTTTGCCATTGTTCAGAACAAAACATTTTGTGCCAAAGATATGAAAATGTGCAATATTTGGCTTTCTACCCTTGAACAACTCATATGGAGTTTTCTTTAGAAAAGGTCTAATTAGAACTCTATTAGAAACATAGCAAGCCGTGCTAATTACATCTGCCCAAAAGTACTTAGGCAAATTTGTTTCATTAAGCATAGTTCTTGCTAATTCCTCGAGATCTATTTTTCCTTTCCACAACTCCATTTTGTTGAGGTGTTCTAGGAGCGGAAAAGTTATGAGAGATGCCATGTTCATCACAAAACTATTCAAAAGATGCATTTTCAAATTCACCACCATGATCACTTCGAATTGATGCAATTTTCAAAGATTTTTCATTTTGAACAGCTTTAGCAAATCTTTGTGAAGAAGATTCTTCCTCTGACCATTGATGGCATGGTTTTGATGAAGACAACAACACCAACAAAAAGCAGAAAAAGGGAAGATTCAAACAAGATCAAAGAACTTCAAGACTCAAGCTGCACATCTTTAAAGGTTCAAGATTTTAAACCTAGAGTCAATAGTTAGCACATGTTAAGATATTAAAGGTTAATGGCTCAAAGTTTTTCAACATAAACATGTCTAACATTTTTCATAAAACCCTAGAAGCATATGGCAACATTTTTCAAAGGGTTTTAACACTTAAACTCGGTTTCTGCATGGTTAATCGATTACCATGCATGTGTAATCGATTACCAGCACTTTGAATTCAAATATTTTTAAGTTTTGAAGTGAGTAATCGATTACCAACCCGCAGTAATCGATTACCACCATTTGAAATTTGAAAATATGGCCGTTTCTTGTGTGTAATCGATTACAGCCTTTGGTTAATCGATTACATGCTCGAATGGGTGTGTTTTTTCATGAAACAATGC
>QANU01054903.1:0-10045 GCA_003254905.1 Nissolia schottii
TAGATTGAATATACTCATTTAAATCATGAATCCTGTTGTGAATAAATTGGGATATTATTATGTCTATTATGTGTTAGGATATTTATCTATTTTATTTGTTAAAATATCTATTTTATTTGTTAAGTTTATCTTTATGTTATTTTTAGCTTATAAATAGACATATCATCTTTGTACTTTATAATCACATTCTAAATAATACAATTCTTATTTTTTTATGATTTTTCTTTTGTCCAGTGTGCCCTAATCCTCCTTCACCCATTATGTTTAACTATCCTAAATATTTTAAAGAGAAAAAAAATGTAAAATGATTATTTTTTTCCTTATTTGAATTTTTTTAAAGCTTTAAACTTAACTTGTTCTGGGTTTGTAGAGTTGTATGCTTTTCTTATTGATCATGCATAAAGAGATTTCATTTTGTGGTGTAAACTTTGTAGAAATGTTATTGATGGAGTTTTTGACTCTTTTACCGTCACTAGAGGAGCTAATTACCAAAATACCCTCATTTCAAAACATTTTATTAAACTACCACCGTTTGGGCTGACGTGGATTCTGCGGACCGCGTGGTCGACCACGTCAGATTCACCAACACGGTTGGCGAATTTCTCACAAACCTAAATACATTATTTGCCACTTTGTTAGAAAACTCTCATTGTAGCCACTTTGTTAGAAAACATGTATTTCAAAAGCTCTAGTCTCACATTAGTTATATCACAAACCTTTTAAGTGTTTATATACCTTTAGTAGTTGTTGTATTGGTAAAAAGAGTTAAGAAAAGAGTTGGGCTTGCGCGCATGAGTCCAAGCCATTCGGGTTCTCCGAAGTGCAAATCGATGGATTTGCCCCCTTGCGCGCATGACAAAGAGCGTATCGGTCTTTTTGCAAGCATATTTTTTGGACTTTTGCACTTATCCGAGAAACCATGTTTTTAGGACTTTTGCACTCTCCATCATATATATGTGTAATGTGCATTATAATCTATTAAGAATTTTGTGTGCATATAAAATAGTGTTTGGCTATTATATAGTTTTATATGATTTTATGTTAAAAACCTATTATATAATTTATCAATATCATTAATGCGGATTCACCAAACCGGGTTAAATTCGCCAACATTCGTCATTTGATTCGCTAATGAAAAAATCAAAATAGTCTTGCGGTTGATCACGGGGATTACGGTTTAGGTTTACGGCCAAACCGGTTCATTTCGACGATTAGGGATTACATGTGCGGTTATAGGCCACGTGGGTAGTGATTCGCTAATACAGGTGGCGAATTCATGTTGAATTCGCCTACTGCGTTGGTGAATTTAGGGCAAATAATGTATTTAGGTTTGTGAGAAATTCGCCAACCGTGTTGGCGAATCTGACGTGGCCGTTCACGCGGTCCGCGGAATCCACGTCAGCCCAAACGGTGGTAGTTTGGTAAAATGTTGAAACGAGGGTATTTTGATAATTAGTTCCTCTAGTGAGGGTAAAAGAGTAAAAAACTCGCTATTGATGATTAGATTCTTCTTTCTATTAGTTTGTGATGAGTGTTTTTTTCTTTCTCTTCTTGATTGCTTATGCAAAAATGTGCGAATGAAAGGATTTCAGGGTTTTGGTAGAAGAAAATGATAAGAGGTTTTTTTTTCTTTTTTTAAAGTAAAGTTAAGTTGGACATTTTATAAGATAGGTTAAAGTAGTAGAGGCGAATATCAACTTGTAAATTATACAATTATATTAATAAATAATAAACATCATACAGGGCTTGCGGGATTTGCCCTACATACATTGATTTCAACTACGGTTTGCCCAATGTAGTGGTTAGTGTGACATTTTCTAGGCTTGATTAAATATGAATTTCATGGGAAAAATTATAATATATTCAAAAATATTTTTGACACAATAATGATATGATATCATGGCATCGAGAAATTCTTGTGAGCACAATATTTTTTTCATTACCTCTGCATTAGGCTAAAAAACTACCACAATTTGATAATTTTCTTAAAAAGACTACTATCTAGCATTTATCATATCGAAATTTTATAGCATGACCATTTTTTCTCTACATTTTAAATGAACCAAAATAGGCCAGGAAAAGATAACCAGTAAAGGAAATGAAAAAAAAAGGGGTAATAAGAACTTTAGTAGTTTTTTTTTTTTTTTTTTTACTTTAATAGATTTCTTTTCTGTCGGTAAAAGGAGCTTGAGAGTTCTTTCTTTTTGGGTCATGTACTTTTTGTCAGAGGTTGTTGAGAGTTTTTGGTCAATGGACCTTTAACGCGGTATAAGAGACACCAGAAGCCAAAGCCCAACGGCACACAAATTCGCAATACGCTAAGCCGTAGCGTTTGAGATATTTGTTCTCTTAATCATCTTTAATTATATATTTATTAAAATTTTAAGCAAAAAATTAATGATATTTTAATACGTATATGGTTAAAAATGATTAAGAAGATAAGTAAATTAAAAGAGAGGACTTCTAAACATGAGTGAAAGGAAGCATTTTTAACCAAAAGGAAATGTAAAAAAAAAAAAAAATCAAACAGATCCGTAAGAACTTTCTCAGTGTCCTATATAATAGGAAAATGATAGGATCAAGAAATAAACATAAACCAAACAAACAAGGGAATTGGACAAGAATTGTCATCATATAATATGATGTGAAATTGTGAAGTCCTCTCCATGAAGGTAAATTATCAAAATGGTGGAATTCAATTCAAATTCATAGTAATAATAAAGCCAAATTAATATGGGCCATCAAACAAATGAGACTTGATGGATCTCTATTAGTTGGAGTCTTGGAATACAAATAAGTAGTCAAAATCAGATAGGATCTTAGACATAATCCGGTCAATCTAGAACCTAGTAACCCGACCGGGTCTGTTGGTCTGGGTTCGCTAGTCAAACCTGTTGAGCATGGTCAAAGATGAAATTTGATAAAAAAAAGAATTTCAAACCCAACACAACAAGGAAAGAAGCAAGCCTCATTGCCACCAAACCACATGCTCAGTTGCGTTATATGTATCGATTAGTAATATATATTATATATTTAAAATGTATTGTTAACACGTGTGCTATTGTTTTTCTCATTTTATTGTATTTATTTTAATTTTAATATAATTTAATATATTTATTTAATTATATCTAATTCAACGAGTGATTTAGTGATCCATTAGTTAGACCAGTGACCTAGTGGTCCGGTGGTGTGACTAAGTTGACCACCAAACTGAGTTTAATAACTATCACTAATAATGCCTTTGTGGTTGTTGCATTGACTCGTGTGTACTAACACCAATTTTGTCTACGCTCTTGCTACACATCAGGTTTTTTTTTTTAACATTAAACAAGATGTAGACATCATGTTTAGTTTCTCACACACATTATGAGACTCACATTCTTTGATATGAATGTAGGTCTCATGATATGTGTGAGTATGAATGTGAGCCCTATAATATGTTTGAGAGACTAAACATGGTATTTACACTATGCTTAGTGTTGAAAAAGCATTTCTGTATTTTATACATGTACTCTCTCACTTCTTTAGAATCATTAGAATCACCTTCTCTAGCTTCTTTTATAGCCGCAACATGTTATTTTTAACCTCGACATCCTTAGGCTACACCCTACGCCGATTGGAAGTCACAAGTAGCATTGCCCACCTCTGCCTAGGCTGAGGTAGGTGAATCGTACATCGTACTCTACTACCATCATCTCTAAAGTGAGCTTTAACTGTAGGAACTTGTCCACCAGACAGTCCATGATACTGCTGGGGAGGAACCTCTTGCGGAGCTTAGTGAAAAACTCTTCTCATGAAAGCGAAGGTTCACCCTCACCCTTTCTCTTCTTTAATCCATTGTACCACCGTGCTGCGTAGCCAGTCAGCTTGTATCCCGCCAATTTCACCGCCTTGGAGGAAGAGACGTGGAGCATCTCTGCCATCTGTTCAATCTAGAAAAGGAATTCCAGATGGTTCTCCACTAAGGTATTGTTGCCGAATTTCGGAGGGCACAAGCTTTGTAAATGGTCTATTATTGCATCATCAGAAGCAGAAGACGATCGTGCATTAGACCAGGCCACACCTACTACAACTTGAGCCATTTAGGTCATGGCCCTTTCCAGGCTACCCATACGGGTGTTGTCGCCCAAGGTGGCATTGACAAGGGGTCTCTTGCATGTTATGATACCCTGAGCGTGTAACCAAAAGTTTGTTAAGAATGCGTATTAAAAATACACTGACTCTGGACTGATGACTGACTCTTCTAAAGGTTTCAAGTACCACTGCATTCCTTGCAAATGGTCACGCTTCCATTCGTATAGATGCAGTGACACTTGAAGTCCCTATGCTCCAGATAACTAAGGGAAACCTATTGCTCTGATACCACTTTGTCACGCTCCAACTTAGGACGTGCTCGCACGTAGGGCTATTGCCCTACGGAAGCTCTGACATGGCATATTAACGTACATGAAATGCTTATAAATAAATAACTTTATTGCACAATAAATAGCTAACTTCATAAAACCAACTGATTTCATATAACTAGTTTCAATTTAATGATAGATATTGAGTCACATGGTGTCCAAAATCATAACTGAATATAAATACTAAAATGAGGGATCCTGCCCTAGACATCCAGAGCATATCTAACATGACTCTGATAGACCCCACTACGAAGCAGAACTTACCACTGTCGCTGAATCCTCACTTCTACTGGATGCGAGGGACGTTCTCACTATCCTTCACTAGATCTGAAAAATGATATTAACAGAGAGGTGAGTTTGTCATCTCAATGGTGGGACCTCGGTGCCACACAAATAGCAGATACTTCATATAGTCATAGCATTTAGATATACATATATTGAATGATAAATAAATCATAGAAGCTGAGGTAAATCTGAATAAACTGTTGTAAAGTAAATCTAATCTGTCAATAGCATGTGCCCATCAGCTAGCGAAGGGGTGCGAAGAGAGATGCTTATCGATCCTCGATTCAAAGGAACCTTGACTCAACTAGGGTAAATCATAGTGGTTCCAATATGCTTAACCCGATTACTTGTGAAGGTACACCTACCCTAATCTGAGAAGCTTGACCTCATGTAATCTGAATCTGGAAGGGCATACATGCCATAATCTGAGGAGCCTGGTGCTCAATGTAACACCCTAGCTAGCTAGTCCACGCTTAAGTGGCAAACCTGCTAACTAGGTTTTTATCTCTTTGGTTGGGATAGTACTTAGTCCCGCTTATAAGTTTAAAAATACAGTTACCCAGAAATATGGACCATTTTAAATTTTCTTTATACGTATCATAGTATAAAATATGAGCCTAGTTCTTGATAGAACATATATTGTGAGTGGTAACGTAGCATGCTTAACTAATATGAAGTAGGCATACTCAACATTCATAGCAACCAAAGGTCCATGTCATATATTCACAAATAGTTACACATGTAATATTATAAATGTTACGTACAATTACATATTAGAACAAACATATAGCCTACTGACTAAGGACTAATGCGATATCTCTATCGTAGCTCTGATTTCCCTATTCTTCCGTCCATCTTTTTTTTTAGGCATGCTCGTCCTTGTGTTGCTTGCTCTGCTCTAACGTCCTCCGCATCCTCGTCGTGCTCGCCTAGAACCATAAAGGAGCGGGTATGAGAACACAAGGTTCTCAGTGGGAAACCTTAATCGTCATAACTCTTTTTATACTCAATTATGATTCCGCCGCTCAGGGATCTCTAGGTGTCACAAGTATACTATAGTCCTACTAGTTATTAATATCCATACTAGACCTGAGCAGCTTTATCTACGTTACTAGGTGACTGGGGAACCTATGCTTTCATTATCTATGTCATATGTTCTCTAGTCTAATTTCTAGATCACATATTGTCACATAATTCACATAGCTACACTACTGTCTTAAAAACCTCATTTTCTGAAAATTGGTATAAGCTTCAGCTGGCATCCACTTATACGTATGCTCTATAAGGCTGGCCTTATAAGCATATTTGCCCTCGTCCCTTATAGCGGTGGCCACACGGCTATAACCACGCTTACAGCCTGCATCGTGGTGACCAGGTGGCGCCTCACCTGAAAGGTCTTAACCCTGACTAGTCGCCAACCACGACCGAGGTTACCACCCTTGGATGGCGTTGGGGTCGGACCTTGGACTCGACCGGACTTAGACCTTCCCCAAAAACCGAGCCTGTGCCCTTTTAGAGGGGGTTTTCTCATCATCATCATCATATGCACAGTTCAATATTTGATGCAACAGTTCATATATAATAAACACAGTTCCTCTTCATCTTAAAGAAATCATATTCATTCATCATCTTAAAGCAATAATGTACGTAGTAGTATCATCCTCTTCATCATTTATTTCATCATATCAAACAATCATCATATAAGCACAAATCAATACGTCATATCATCATCTTCATCGCACATCACATCATATAACATATAACACCAATCACATACTATCACTGCATATAAGAACATAATCTCATGTCTTAAACATAACAAACGTAAACCTAGCAACTAGCAAAACCGACGTCTAGTTTCTGTCGGAGATTAGCTATCATAAACTAGAGAGGTCCAAGACCTTACTCCAAGGTTTTTGATAGTCCTAAGATCATTTCTCATGTTTAAAAAACCCAAATTCTGACCTCAGAATCACGAAATTCCAATTTTACCCTTTCTCCCAAAATTACTATTTCGCCCCCGTAAACGCCCTATTTTCTTTGGAATTTTTGTTCTCAAAAATCCGATGGACTCAAGACTTGCCCTTAAGGTTTTTGATAGTTCTAAACTCATATTTTCTGAAAACAAACCCAGTTTCTCAGCCCAAACACGTGAAATTTCCGTTTTGCCCTTTGTCGTAAAAATCTCGTTTTCTGCCTGTTTGCTGAGAAATTCATCGGGGACTCCAAAAATCATAAAACTTGACATCCCCACTCAAAATTTCGTGTAGAATCCAAAAATAACATTAGTTTTTCATGATAAAAATCTCAGCATACAGTTCCCACAAAAAACGTGCCATATGCTTATTTCAGTCTTAAGCTTTCCTAAATACTGACAGAATCACAGACAGCAACAGCAGATCCAGGCAATCATTAACAACATCTATATATCAAAGTTCTATAAAAAGCATCCTAACCACATGTATTTCTAACATAAAACATAGCTCAACACATCCTAAATCACATAGACAGTGATTATGTCGGTTTACCCACGTTTTCGCGTCCGACGACGGTTTCTGCTGCTTCCTTGGCTTTGTCTCCAACGATGATGTTTCTTAGTTCTTCTTGGGCTGAATTTCTCCAAGATTCCTCTAGGGATTATGAGGGCTTTTGTGGGTTAAGGTTAGGAGTTATAGAAGAGCTTTGTCTAGGTTTAGTGTAGGAGGTCTCTAGGTCTCCGGTTTAACTGCATAACGGTTGATTGTGTGATCGGACAGAGTTTTAGCAAGATTTTCCATTTTTCTACCAAATTTTCGGATTCCTTGGGGTATTTATAGGCCAAGGCCGAAATTTCACTTTTCCATTTTGCCCTTGGTGCCAAAATTATCAAAATGCCCTTATTTTGTCTTTTTCCCACATGTCATTTTCATGACTCATCCACCTTTTGACCCTTAACCACACATGGCTGAATTCTTGGCCATGTATTTTTATGTGTCTTGGCCGGTTTTGTGGCCACAAATTAACAGGCTCCGGCAGATCAATTTTGATCAGGTTTTTGGCGTTTCCGGTCCCAGTACTCCTTGTATGGCTGTTCTAAAAATATTCTGATCACGTTTTTGTGATCCTCTAATTTTTCCTAAGTAATATCTTAGGGTCATTTAGGTATTTATGAATGCTAGTCTGTAGCCGTACCTTTTACGGATACTTTAGACGCGCGGTTGTGTTCAGACGGCAGAAAGGGTTCATTTTAGTGTCTGCAGAATTTCCCGAAACTGAAAAAATTTCTTCTACAGACATTTAACCTAAGAATTTATATCTCTAGTGGTTTAACCTACTCCTTCCATTTAGGACCAAATTGTGATTATGTTTGATCGTGTTTGGTCACTTGCTGTTGCAGTATTCCACGTACGGGCAGTCGAAGACAATGATTTGAGTTGATCTAAGGTATTTGTGAACTTTGCTCCGTAACCGTATATTTTATAGATACCTTAGACCCACGGTTATGCTCGGATGACAAAAAGGATTTGCTTCAGTGTTTGTAGAATTTGAAGAAGACGAGCAGAATTATTCCTACAGGCACTTTTAATCCAAAGGCTTAGGCGAGGGATTGTTTCCCTATTTAATTTATGAAATCTTTGGTAAGGGGAAAAAGCGGGATGTTACACTCAATGCTATCTAATTCTAATTATGATCTTATGGGGATGTCAACCCTGTACTTATTTTAGGTCATATATCCTAAGATATATTGTCTGTAAAGTCTTTTAGGTGAGCTACCTTGGTTACCCAAATTGTTAGGGCCTAAGTCTACCGGTTATTATAGGGGTGTCCTAGTTAGTTTAGTCTTATTTACTTGTCTAGGATCAAGGACTGAAGTCTCATACTTAGGAGAAGATTCCTAGGTACTAGAGGTGAGTTACAATGGAAAAATTAAGTACTAAGTCTTGCATTTCCAGAACCTTCTCATAGTTAGGGTCCATTTCTTAACCAAATTCTTTATTAGGAACCAAACAGTCTTATAAAGGAGTACCATAACTATAATCTTAAGTCTCTGCCCTATCATAGCTTAAGCATATCATCATATAATATATCATCATCTTGTAAGCATGACAATTATCAACTAATAAGCACACACACACACACACACACACACACACACACACACACATATACATGTTATGATGCACAACTAACTCTACTAACGGTTCACCGAAGTGGAGCTGTCCATCCATTGGGACCTCCACTCACCTGGAATGTCGTAGAACTAAGGAGCACTGACACTGGAAGCTCCGAGCGGTGTAGCATTTGGCACCTGGAAAGGCCAATAAACAATACACCATCAGAAACTTATAAGAAAACATAATTGTAGGCTTTGCAGTAGCGATCTGGCATTGCTACGGCGATCTGACATTGCCACAGCAGTCGTGGACCGCCATAAAGCCACTACCAAAGTAGCAACACCGGGGCCTACTACCCTAGACCATCCTAAAAGGACCAGCTACCTACCCAAGAACTCCATTCTAGAGAGGAGAGACGTCTGAAGCTCTGAGCGAGTTAAAAGGGGGAGGGGAGAGCTATATTTATAGGCGGAGAGATGGCCAAAAGGGCAGGTTGGACCTTCTCTAGCCCTGAGGGCATAGATTAGGGTTGTTGATTAGTAGCAGTGCGTTGTAGCACCTTGTTGCTGTCGACGTGTTGCAACGCATCTTTGAGAACACCTTGGGCCCTTGCGACGGGCTCTTTGTCGTGGGCCGTTACATCGTCTCCTAACTTATCCTCTTAAAATTTCTTCCAACTACCAAATAAAAGGAAAAAATGGATGCATTTAATATCTCAAAATTTTAAAAACACCCACTTTTACCATTTTAAGTAGTTAAGAGGAAGTTTAAGATGATGAGTTAGTAGACCCAATCATTACTCTAGCTGAAATGGTTGTTGATATTTATGATTTAAAATAAAAAAGAAAATTATAAAATTATACACTCTCCCTTGTTATTGGACACACTATTTTACGGAGGTTGCGCCTCGGAAAATGTTGCTCCAATTTTATTTTCCTTTTTTTTTTATTCTGAAAAGCTTAGGTTGAGGAAAAATAGTTGAACTTTTGCATTCATTTTTCAAAATTTGTGGATTGGTTTCCACACATGATTCACTTGTGCAACTTTTATATGGACAAAACTTAGATCATGTTCTTTATCTCCATTTCATTCATTTTCTTAATCATTAGTTGATAAGTGTATATATATATTTTTTTGAAATAAGTACACACTTTTATATTTTAATTTACTTATTTAAAAGAAGATGGCTTTGTGGCATTTTATGATTGGAGAAATGGATAGAATGGATATATAGAACTTGATATAAGTTTTATTCTTGTTATA